>PVKV010034978.1:0-17120 GCA_004027835.1 Alouatta palliata
CTGTCGGGGGGAAAAAGGGGAGGGACAGCAGGGGGTGGGGAGTTGGGGAGGGATAACATGGGGAGAAATAACAGATACAGGTGATGGGGAGGAAGGCAGCAAATCACACTGCCATGTGTGTACCTATGTAACAATCTTGCATGTTCTTGTACCCCCAAACCTAAAATGCAATAAAAAGTATATAAAAAAAAAAAAAAAAGTTTATTTTAAAAACAAAGCCCCTCATCCCAGTGTCTCCTCCTTGGCTCCCTGGGCTGAGGCCATGGCTGTTTTCTCAGTGAGCTCCTTGCTTTGTACGTATCTCTGATTGCACATTCCAACTGTTTCCCTCCAGCAAAAAACTGCCGTGCTGCCTCCTGAATGCCTCCCGAATGCCTGCTCAGTGTCATACCCACACCAAGCACCTCACCTACATCACTGCATTTAATAACAGCCCCCCATGAGATAAAGCCACTGCTAGCAGGACGCAGAGTCCATTCACATGAAACATGTCTAAGTGCTTTACAGCTATTATCTCATTTAACCCGATGAGGCTGGACCACCGCTCGAGGACATGAAGGCAAGAGAAACTCCATTCTTGCCCAAGAGCACACAATTGTAAGGTAGGAGAGAGGCTTCCCTCAAGTCCAGAGCCCATATTCCTAGACAATCTCCCTAGATAAGGAGGAGCATGTGGCTAGACACACAAAAGCAATTTCCACGGCCAGGCGGGAATCACGTCTGCATCTCAGAGGGGTGGATAGACTGGGATGGAGACGCTTTTCAATGGGCAAGCATCTGTACAATCACATTCAGCTTCACCTCTTGTAGGAAGCTTTGCTGAGGCTCCCAGGCTGAACGGAGTGCTTCCCCAGGGGTTTCCACAGCCCTCCTGCCTCTCCATTAAAGCTGTATTGTTACTGTCCATTACCTGACCACCCTGGCACTAGATTAAAGATGGGGCCTTTTAGATCTATGTCTCCAGTAATTTGCAAGTGCATGGCACACAGTAGGTACTTAACACACATGGAAGGAAGCAAGGAAGCAAGGAAGGAAGGGAGGAAGGGAGAGAGGGAGGGAGGGAGGGAAGGAGGGAGGGAGGGGGAGGGAGGGTACGAAGGAGAGAGGGAGAGAGGGTACAAAGGAGGGAAGGAGGGAAGGAAGGAGGGAAAGAGGGAAGGAGGGAAGGAGGGAAGGAGAGAGAGAGGGCAGTTCAGAGCTGCTGCTATTTAAAGCAACTGGGAACTCCAGGAAGTGAGGTCTGAGAAGTGAAGGTTTCATGTCCTGGCTGGACATTGCTTACAGCCCTTGACTTCAGGGGTGGCACAGCCATGCCACTCCCATTCTACGGTCCTTGTCCTGGCTGCCTCCAGCCTGCTGTCAAGGTTCCTGCCAGCCATTTAGTCCCCAGAGGCGCTGCCAAGACCCTTCTCTCCCTCTCCCCTTATTCCCTTACCTTCTGTCACCCTGCCCCCTGCCCCCAGTGCCTGAGCTCTGCTATTTGCCCAAAGCTAACCCCAGTAAGAGGTAACTGAGGACACCACAGAGAGCCCTGGCTATGTGGTGAAGAGCATGCCCAGTTCCAAATAACTTCCTGCACACCCCCCTTTCTAAGTTGGGAGCCGCTGGCAGTTCTCCGGCAGCAGCCTGAGCCACGGTGCCAGGTGCGAGCGGGCTGGCCCACGGAAGGCAGGGAGAGAGGAGAAGCCCTGGGCCATCTGGAGCACAGGGCATATCTGGCAGCTATCCACACATCTTGAGTGATGACTTAGGCCCATTGCCAGAAGGAAGAGGCTATCCAGGGACCCCTCTTCCCTCTCGTCTCTGCCCGGAAGCTCTGATTTCCCAAGAGGCTTATGGCTCCAGCACCCCTCCTGCCATCCTGCTCCTATCCCCATGCCAATCCTGGAAGCCAGGGTACAGCTGATTGTGCAGGGGCAGGCGGCACTCCCTGGGCTGAGCCTGGCTGGTCTGCTGTGAGTGGCTCCAGCTTCTCCGGGCTTAGGGGGCTGAGCCACAAGCAGCCTTGTTTATTCCTGGGAGGAATGATGGTTTTCCCTAAGCAATGACATCTTGGCTCCACAAACAACAAACCTCGCAGCTTCGGCTTGGGCTGCAGCTTCGGCTTGGGCTGCAGCTTGCATGAGAAGGCGCCTGCCCAGAGGTGCCTGGGGAATAGGCTGAAGGCTGCTTCCCTGCTGCACCAAGCCCTGGCCCTGACCATTGACTCTTGGAACCCAGGAAGAGGAGACGGCCTGCAGAGAATCAGAGACCTGGATATTTGGAAGGCACCTGGCAATACTTGGTCCAGTCCCTTGTTGCTACAAAGGGGAAACTGAGGTGGGAAACAGGCATATTTACTGAGACCATCAGTAAGCAGGGACTAGACAGTGCCGCAGTCTCCAGCCCACTGACCAAGGGCTCTCTCTGTTGCCCATGCTGCTTTTCCCAGAGGATAGCAGGGCTCTAGTCAGTAAGCCCGAAGGTCCAAAAGGGACATGTCACTGGTGAGTCCAGAAAAAGAGAGAGCCTCAAGATGAAACTTGGATACTCTGAGACATCCAGTTGGTACAGTACAGACAGGCCTGGGCTGGGGAGCCTGCGTTCTTGTCCTCGCTTTCCTTCTGAGTCACATGTCACCTTAGGCAGGTCCTTCCTCTCCTGCCTCAGTTCTGTGTCTGTCTATCTATCTATCTATGTATCTAATCAGGTTGGTGCAAAAGTAATTGCAGTTTTACATTACTCTTAATGGCCAAAACTGCAATTGCTTTTGCACCAGCCTAACAGAAGGCAAAGTGACTGCCATCTCCAGGCCTTAAGAGGGAGAAGTAGCTCTCAGGTCCTTCAAATGGGAAGTAGCTCTCAGGTCCCCCAGGGACGCAGCTGGGGATAGGCACTCTCTCCTCAGCTATGTCTCTCCTGAGGGAGCCACACAGACTGCTGGCTTGAGGGTCAATCTCCCCAGATCTACTCTGGTTGGTACCATCCCAAGAGGGTCCGGGGAGCTGAGCTCCAAGCCCCTGCAGTCTGTGCAAAGGACTCTGAGCATTGCGTTTCAACCAGCCAGGGCTATCCCCGCGACCCTTCATGGTCCAGGCTATGCTGTGGATACCACCCAGCCCAGCATGACCCCTGAGTGGGTTCTCCCTATGGCCCCTGCCAGGATGAAGCTAAAATTCTCCTTGCCTCACCACCTATCAAACCCAGCCCCCAACACTTGGCCCTATGGGCACAACTTTGACATGCAGAGACTAGGCCTCTCCTAAAGGGGCTCCCTACCAGGCCCTCTATGCCAGGCACAGAGCTAGGACATGGGGGGACCCAGCTGCCTTGCATGTCAGTGTTTGCCCTCAAAGAAAACCTACCCGGCTGGGCACAGTGGCTCACATCTGTAATCCCAGCACTCTGGGAGGCAAAGGTGGGCTGATCACCTGAGGTCAGGAGTTTGAGACCAGCCTTACCAACATGGAAAAACTCCGTCTCTACTAAAAATACAAAATTAGCTAGGCGTGGTGGCACATGCCTGTCATCCCAGCTACTCGGGAGGCTGAGGCAGGAGAGTCGCTTGAACCCAGGAGGTTGCAGTGAGCCAAGATCACACCATTGCACTCCAGCCTGCGCAACAAGAGCAAAACTCCGTCAATAAATAAATAAATAAATAAAACCTTGCAACAAAGGGATGAATAAGGCCCGGATTCCGCATAAATAGGACACAAAGCCATATCCATGGGTGCCACCGCCAATGGATAGACTTATTCCAGTTGGAGTGTTTGCTCTAGCTGTGTCTAGAATAAAACACGGAGAAGAAAGGACAAGGAGGGGAAGGGAGGGCTTTCCAGTCAGCTGGAACAGCATGTGCAAAGGCAAGGAAGCCTGGAAGTGCGATGATTTCACTGATACCACATACTTATAATCAGAAGCGCCATCAACAATTTCTGGCTCACAGCCCTGGAGACTTCTCATGAGGAGTGGCCACTTGCCTCAACTGCCTCATCCTCACCATCTGCCTGCTTCTCAGATCCTAGTCTGGGCTTGCAACAAGCCCTGTTGTGGAACTCGGCTCCCTGAAGGGCCTGCCCTAGGCTAAACCACACCACGCGCTAGAGCTGGGGAAGAGGGGAGGTGCCCCTTGGCTGGATGCAGAGGACTAAAGGGGCCCTGGTGGAAACTTTGACTCTGCCTGCAGTGCCCTGGCTGGGATCCCACAGGCACCAGGAGGCCAGCCTCTGCAGCTCCTTCCCTCGAGGAGATGCACCCACTCTGGCACTGGAAGAGGGACCGATAGCCACCCAGCCAGAAGGCCCGAGGGCAGCAGGATGTGGAAAGTTTTCAAGCATCGCCGAGGGGCCTGGCAAGCCAAGCTTCTCAGGTCAGGGTGCGATTTGAAGCTGAATTATAATACTTAGCTCAGGTCAGCGAAATGGTTTCCCGCATGTCCTGTTCTTGCTGTTCTAGGAGGCAGAAGTCCTCCAACCTGGTCCCTGCTCAGCCACAGATCTGCTGCTCAAACTTGGACAAGGCTCCTCCCCTTTCTGGGTCTGGGTTTATCCTCCTGCCCTGGGTCCTAGGATTCAAGGGTTCTTCCTTGGTCACCTTGGAAGAAGAACAGAGATGTGGACCCTCCAGGCTGGGAAAACAATTAGCCTCTGTCTGCTCACAGTGGCCAGCTCTGTGGGGTGAGCCTGTCTCTACCACCACCCCCTATCTGATGGGTCTCAGCTGGAGCCAAGGAAGCAGGTGCAGGCCCTCTCCCACAGGGTTGGAGCTCGGAGGCAGAGCATCCTTGCTTGTGCTTCCAGTGGACATTTCAGCAGAGGCCAAGTCTCTGAGATTAAAGGTTACCCCCTGAGACTAGTCCCAGAGACCACCTCTTTCCCCCACCAGTAGAACTAGACACAAGCTTCCATTCCTGGTGCCTGGTGTGCAGCCAGCATCCCTGACACAATAGTCAACCCTACTGGCTGAGCACTCCCCTTCCATGCAGTGTCCCGACTTTTCAGCCACCAAACATTTCTTGTTTCTCCCAGAAAGAAAAGCTGGCTGGCCAGCCTAGAAGTGGGGAGCAGCCAACAGAGGAAGCATGCCCCACAACCCTGCAGGGCTCCCAGCCCTTAAGACAGACAAATGGACACACAAACACACACACACAGGGCTATCTCAGAACAGAGCACAAACGGTTTGGTTGCAACATGCCTATCAATGGCTGCCCTGGGGAAGAAGCAATAGAAACAGGGGTACAGGGTGGCTTGGACACTGAGCCGCCCGCCCACCACACACACAGCACTGTCCCCAGGCACCTACCCAGCACACTCCAGCAGGGACCCAGGCGACTCCTGGCTGCCGCTCCTGCCAGCTTGCCCACCCGGGTCTCCACCCGGCTCCTCCCGCAGGCGGGCGGCCGTGGCTGTGGCAGCTCCTGGCGGCCGTGTCAAGCGGCCGCCTTCCCCAGACAGAGCTCCTTTGTGTCAGCAGAGCTATTTATGGACTTACCCAAGTTCCCCAGGGGAGCGATACCTGCTAGGAAAAGCAGAACCAAATGACCAGGTTCCACCTCCCACATCTAGGTAGCGCTTTCAAAACCCTTGCATCACCCGTCTCTCCTCCTCTTCCTCCTCCTCCTACTTGTCCTCCTCCTCTTCCTCCTCCTCCTCCAGCGCCCTTCCCAAACACACACCCTGTCCAGCCGGCCACTGCCACTCCGGAGAGAGGCTGGATTTCTTTCTTCCATTAAACAGAAAACTCTGTGGTTTTCCAAAGCACTTTCATCCGAGAAGGAGTCTGGGATGTCTCAAGGAAAAGAGTCCTGGGCCAGCCCGTCCTTCTGCCCACCCCGTGAGGGACCCAGTGGGCTCCCGGGTTACATGCTCACACGCGTGGGCTGTGGGTCCCCTACAGCTTGTCCCCAGGGCCCAAGTGGGCCCCAAAGTGCTGCTCCAGGGGGAGAGGTATCCATCCCCACAACCGCACTCCGTGGCACCGGGATCCCTAGCAGGCTCCACCCCACACACATCCTGAGGGCTCCCAGAGTGGGGCAGCGCAAAGCCGCCTCCAGCCGGCCTGCCGGCAGCCGCTCCCTACAAGACCAAGCCAATCACCGAGGCTTCCCTGTCACACCCCCACCCCCATGCTGTTCCTGTCCCAATGGAAGACTGCAACTGAACCCAGGGTCCTGCACACAGCACTCGCTGACTTCCAGAATGCGACCGCCCCCAGGGTGGGGGAGTGGCAGCTTCCGCCCCTTCCCAGCGGCTCCATCCCACACAGCTGGAACTTTGAGCACCAAGCTCGGGGAATCTGAGGTGTCAAGAGAACCTGGGGCTTCCTCTCCCTGAGATAGCAGGCTGAGAGGGTAATTTTTGACAGCCCAAGAGTTACAGCCGTGAATGACAGACATTCCTAAGGAGGAACTGCAGGGGCAGTGGAACAAGCCCTGGACTGGGAGGAGAGGGTCCCCAGCTCCAGTTCCAGCTCCAACATTGGTTGATTGGGTGTCACTGAGCAAGTCCCTGCCCCTCTGTGAGCCTTGGTTTCTTCATCTGTAAAATGGGGCTGATAACCTTGACCTGCCCACCTGTAGGATGAATAGAGGATTCTCTGTGCTGGCTCTTGGCTACTCTTTCTTGGGCATGAACTTTATGCCAAGCCCAGTTCCCAGAGCTCTGCCTGCATTAATTCACTGAACTCTCACCAGCAGCTTGTGAGAAGGTGAAGCCTATGATTACCCCAGTTACCCATGAAGAGTCCGAGGTACAGAATGGCAAAGGAAGTTCCCCGCAGTCACACAGCCAGTTGGTTGTGTAGCCGGGATTGAAAACTAGTTGCTCCTACTCGCCACGCCCACTCTTAACCACCACACAGCCAGACCACTGCAAGACGAGGCTGTGCCAGCACAGAGCTGTTCTCTGGCGCTGCAGCTTGTCATGATGTTGACAAAAGCACGCTGGGCTGTCTCTGGGGTCCAAGTTGGGAGCGCTCAACTCATCGCTGGCTCCCAGCAGAGCAGCAGGCATTCCAGGATGATGGCACAGAAAAAATGGACAGAAGAAGCCTCTATTTTCCCATGCCCACCCCACCCCACCTTGGCCACCTAGGCTGAAGCGCGGTCTCTCTGCCTCTTTCTCTCCCTATGGTAGAGATCCCCTAGGGTCTCAGGATGCTTCTGTCTATATCCCTGCCCCTGTTGATCTCTGACTGTCTATTCCTGACTCTCTCACACATGCAAGCATACACATGCATGCTGCTACAAGAGAACATTCTTTATCAGGTCAACTCAGAATGGCCCTTCTCTGAGTTGGTCACTTACAAATTCTAACCATCGCTTCATCTTGTCTCTGGGGGCGGAGCCAAGGCAGTCCTTGCAGGGACCAAGACTGTCATGCTGCAGGGTCCTGGAAAGCAGGATTCACCCTGGGCCTGGGAAGCTAAGGAGGTGAGTCCCAAGAGATGGCCAGTTCCAGTGGAAATGACCAATTACCAATGAGGCTGGCTGGTTTCCAGGATGGAAGTTCTGGTGCATGGGATAAGATTTCTTAGGGACAGAGCCTGAATATAGGGCTCCTTCACATCAGAGATGCCCTCGAGCTTCAGCTGAGTCATCACCTTCTTTCAATCAACAAACAGTTACAGAGCATAGACTGTGTGCCAGACTCTGTGCTGGGTCCCGGGGATACGGTGGAGAACAGATAGGCTGGGCCCTGCACTCACAAAGCCAACAGTCCAGTGAGGAAAGCAGACATTAGCCATGGAGTGAGACTAATGACTCCAAAATTATACACCGTGCTGTGATGGGCAAAGCAGCTCTGCCAACCCAGGGCGCTGGGTCCAGAACGAGACCAGAATACATTCATCAGTGCTCTGGACCATAGCATGGTGAGGAGAGGGCAGAGCAGCTCAGTGCCCCAGGCCCAGAGCCTGCCAGGCCAGGATAGGAGAGCATCCCCTGGCGGGAGGAGCCCGGGACAGCCACTGCCCTCTGCCTCCCATAGCTCTGGATACAAATCAGCAGGGCTGGGGGGCAGGATGGATGAGTCACTGGCAGCCAGGCTATCTAAGACAAAGGAGATCTTTCACTGTTGTTTCCCATTTACGGCCAGTGAAACTGAGGCCCAGAGAAGGAAAGTAACTTTCCCAAGGAAACACAGCAGCTGAGTGGCAGGGCTGGGATTGCTAACTCCCAGTCCAGTGCTCCTTCCACCACATCCCAGCGCTTCTCAGAGGTACATAAATGATGGTGCTGTTCAGTACAGGAGAAATTAGGATCTAGAGAGTGGTAAGATCTAGGTGGCCCACAGGCCCAGGGCTCAGCACCCAGGCGCTCAGGACCTGGGCCCCAGTCACTGACCCACATATTTCCTACAACAAACACTTATTTGACACAGGACAGCACTGCACTAAGCACTTTCTTACTACTGATTGATTGATTGATCAAATCCTCATAACCCTATCAGATATGATTTCTTTGTTGTTGTTGTTGTTTTGAGATAGAGTCTTGCTCTGTCGCCCAGACTGGGGTTCAATGGCATGATCTGGGCTCACTGCAACCTCCGCCTCCTGGATTCAACCAGTTCTCTTGCCTCAGCTTCCTGAGTAGCTGGTATTACAGGATCACCACACCTGGCTGATTTTTGGCAGAGATGGGGTTTTGCCATGTTGGCCAGGCTAACCTCAAACTCCTGGCCTCAAGCAATCCATCTGTCTCAGCCTCCCAAACTGCAGGATTGCAGGCGTGAGCCACCACACCTGGCCTCAGATGTTACACTAGCTCATGCCTATAATCCCAGCACTTCGGGAGGTGCAAGCAGGTGGATCACTTGAGGCAGGAACAGCCTGGCCAACATAGTGAAACCCCATATTTACTAAAAATACAAAAATGTAGCTGGACATGGTGACACATGCCGGTAATCCCAGCTACTTGGGAGGCTGAGGCACGAGAACTGCTTGAACCTGGGGGGTGAAGGTTGCAGTGAGCTGAAATCACATCACTGCACTCCAGCCTGGTGACAGAGTGAGACTCCATTTCAAAAAGAAAGAAAGAAAGAGAGAGAGTAGCCAGGGAAAGGCGTGGTCCCAAGAATCCCAGAGCACTTCAGAGTAAGACAAGCTCCTTGCCCCTGCCAGCAGCTGCTTAGCTTTCATCACCCCCAGACACCCTGAGACTGGGCTGGGGATACCCTGGCTTCACCTGCAGAGTCATGCCACTGTCCCAGCTCACCGTATAAGAAAGTGAACACTCCAGGCTGCTCTTTGCCACTCTGTGGGAGTGTCTGTATATGACCACCCCAGTCTAAACTTTGAATCTGCTAATTCACTTAGAAAGTTCTGAGCTTTTACTCTCTGGTGCTCACAGCCCTGGTTTGGGGGTCTCTAAGCAGAAAGGCCCTTCCCACTGCAGAGTGGGCCAAGAAACGTTAATTAGTTCTTTCAATAACTGCTGAATCCCTGCTCTGTGCTGGAGCCTGTGCTAGGAACTAAGGATGCAGAGCTGGCCGGAGCAGCCTGCCCATGGGATGGAACCTGGGGGGTGGGCAGCATGGCAGGAGAAGGCACTGATGCTGCAGGCAGGGACTGCCTTGCCATGTTTTGGCCTCTAGGACCCTAGCACCCAGGCAGAGGACACATTCTCCTATTGCTTGCTTGGTGTAGGTCTTGCTCTTCCTAGTGGCATGGGCCTTGTTCTGGGTCACCTGCCACAAGTGGTGGGGTGGGGTAAGACAGAGCAGGTAACCTCAGGTTCAAGTTCACAGGGAGCTGTGGTTTGTGGCCTGTGGAACCCAGGGTAAGTCCCTTCCCCTTCCTGACCTCAGTCCTCCATCTCTACAATGAGACCGGGAAGTGGGTGTCCAGTGGCCCCAGCCCCACTTCTCCTCTCCTATGGCTAGTCCCATGCCCCTCCAGGCCCCCTCACTAAAGGAATCAGCTCAGTCAGTGGAATTTAGAAAGAGCACAGTCTTTGGACTCTCAAAAATCTGAGTGTGAATTATCCTGGGCAAGTCCCTTTAATATCTTTGAGTCTCAGTTTCCTTGTCTGTAAAATGGGCCTCACTGGACCCTGAAAAGGACTAGAGGATGTGGTGTATGTGGAATGCCTGGTACACAGTAAGTGCTCAATAAATAAGAGCCATCATTGTTATTGCTATGATGGCATTGTAGCAATCATCTGTGAAAAGACAGAATTTACCTTGAGAGGGTTCATTTAAATGCTCAAGTTAAATGTGATAATACCTGTAGAGGGGCTGACAGGTGAGGGCCTGGCGTGTACTAATAGCTAAGAATTATTACCACTTGTGGAGCAACAGGCTATTCTCATCATGCCCAGCTTACAGATCAGGAAACTGTGGTATAGAAAGGTTACAAAGCAGAAACCCAGCAGGCAGCACGGCTCCCAGGCCCATGCTCTTAACTGTATATTCTGCCCCAATCTCTTATTCCCCAGATGTCTCTCCCCTTGCTATCTCCCTCTTCCTCAGCAATTTGAAGCAGCCATGAACAATTCCCAACCTGCTAATGGAAACCGTGGCTCCCAACCCAGCAAGGAGAAGCCCACATGTAGCAAAAGCCAGAAGACCAAATGTCCCCCTACAGAGCTGGCCCTGAGGCCTGCCGCTGGCTGGGCTTCTGCCTCCATCCTGGGGCACGCTTTGCAGTCACCTCAGCAGTATCGGCCTGACCTTGGGCAGCTGCAGCAGCTCAGGATGGCCGGGAGCCATGACTGTCTCCCTTCCTGGCTCTGGTCCAACCAGCCACATGCTGGCCGGAGGTTTCAGGCTTTTGGGAGCAATCCTCGACCCACTGTGCTTGTGCCAGCTCCAAGGCCAGGCTGTGTCCCGTCAAGCCTGTGTTCCTGGGAAGTGTTCAGCACAGAGCCACTGACTCAGCCACAGGGAGGCCAGACCTGTGACCTTGGCTGCTGGAAACCGTTCTCCAAACACTCCCCTGGGTCCACCCACTACTTGGACTGTTGGGCTTGAGCCCAAGCCATCAAAACAAAGGGTCAGTGGGGGAAAGACTGAAATGCTGTTTGCTGCTGCCTTCTGCAAATCCTGGGGCAAGGCCAATCCCCACCACCACCTCCAAGCCTCAGTTTCCCTGTCTCTAAAATGCACTGGGGTTGAACTAGATCGGTCCACTCAAAATGTGGTCTGCAGCCCCATGTGGGTTCACAGACTGCTTGTTACCAGTCTGCAGTGAGATAGGTAGCAAGACTGAGTGTGTTTACAGACCTTCAACTTGACATTGCCATATCTAAGCATGCGATCAGTGGACTGGTCTCTGAATAGGGCACGGGCTGGCTCAGGTGTTCTCAGACGGGCATAATAAATCACATGCAGTATAACGCTACAAAATTTCAGAGTCCTTCACCACAGGCAGCTTAAGGAGCCCTGATTTAAATGGCTTTGTTTCATGAGGACTCACTAACTCAGACCCTATCATGAACTTACACATACGGTGGGACTCGATCCTGCCACCTAAACCGCTCTTCCTCCACTGCTCCCAGCTCAGAGAATGGTGCCATCTGTTTGCCTGAGCTAGACTTTTTTTTTCTTTTTGAGATGGAGTTTGACTCTTGTTGCCCAGGCTGGAGTGCAATGGTGCAATCTCAGCTCACTACAACCTCCGCCTCTCGGGTTCAAGCAATTCTCTTGCCTCAGCCTCCCGAGTAGCTAGAATTACAGGTGCCTGCCACTACGCCCGGCTAATTTTTTTATATTTTTAGTAGAGACGGGGTTTCACCATGTTGGCCAGGCTGTTCCCGAACTCCTGACCTCAAGTGATCCACCCACAGGTTGTATTCCCAGCACTTTGGGAGGCCTAGGTGGTGGGCCTAGACTTCTGGGCACCATTCTTCTCCCAAACACTCCCTGTGCAATTAATCATGAATTTTGCAGACCCCGCCTGCTATACATCTCTCATCTCTCTCAATTCCTGGTGCCTCAGCCCTACTCCAAGCCAAAATCACATCTCCTGGCCGAGGACAATAGCTCCACACTGCTCCCTGCCTCTCAGCTCGGCTTCCTCCTCACCATTCTCCTCCATGAGGCCAGTATCAGCGTTCTACCACACCCATCAACCCCTGCGCCCAGGATAACATCACACGCCTTCCCACAGCTTCTCAAGACCAGCGCTGTCTGGTTCTGAACACACCTCCTGCCTCATCTCATACTCTGTTCCCCTTCCTTGTCTTCCCACCTACACGGGCTTGCTTTCGGGTACTCACCTAGAACAATCCTTATATCTCAAGCCCCTCCCCTGCCTCAGAAACTTTCCCCAGGTCCCCCCAGTAGGCGCTCGCATTAGATCCTTTGTCACAGCTGTCATCGGTTTATTATATGTCTTTCATGATTGGTGTCCTTGCCCCACACTAGACTGTCAGCTCTGTGGGGTGAGGACCACACTAGTTGATGAGTGGAGAAGTAGAGGACATCTGAGATCTGCCTGGCCAGACTCCGTTCACCCTTCTTTACCATCTGAGGAACTAACCTTCCCTCTCTCATCCTCAAGGCAGGTGATATACAAGGAACAGACCCATCTCCCGCTCCAGGCAGAGGCATGTGACGCAGGCCTCCGTCAATTAGTTTAACCCATCCCACTGTCCTCAGTGGCTGGGATGGACATGTGATCCTACTTGGGCCAATGAGACTCAGCCCAGGGACTACTGTTGAAATGACTGAGGGAGTCTAACTCCAAGGCCATGGCCATAAGCCTGGCCCTTCTGGCAGTAGCACTTAGTGACAGCACTGCTGCCACTAAGAGAGAGAGTCAACGCCTAAGTAGATAGAACCAAGAGATGAAGAGGGTGAGGCCAGTTGTCAGTGACATTGCTCAAGGCCCTCAATCCAACTATGCCTGGAGGCGACCCGCCCTACTCCAGTAAATTCCATTTACTTCTGGAAGCTACCTGTTGACACTCAACATTGTCACTGGAGAGTATTGAGGGGAAAGGGCAGGGTGGGCTCTGGGGTTGGGACCTGACAGGCAGGGAGTACAGTGCAGCAGCTAAGGACATGGGCTCTGGAGCCAGGTGCTTGGGATTGAAACCTGACCCGCACCTCCCAGCTGTGAGGCCTTGTATAATCCACTCAACCTCTCTTTTCCTTCCTCGAAACTGGTAGATTCCTGACTAATGCACACTGCATCACCAGTGCTTAGCACGGTGTTTGACGCACATTAGGCATCATAAACTTACTTTCTCACTCAGACAGTCATTCAACAAACACTCAGCAGTGTGAAGGTGACTGCGTGTGTTCTATAAGAAGAGTCGTCACGGCTGCTCTTTACAGAGGTGACTACATGGACAAGAATAGGAAGAGGGAGACCCACAAGAAAAATGCAGCAGTTCCAGGGACAGAAAAGGAGGCCTGAAGAGGGTGGCTGAAACCAAGGGAAGGGGAGGGATGGGAAGAGTCCCAATTCTAAATTCACTGGAGAACCTCTGATAATCCCTGCCTCTCTCTGGCCTCAGTAGCCCAGTCTGTTTCAATGCCATCATCCTAGCATCCCCAAGCTTTCCCCTGCTGGTTACAGAATCCCTACTGTTGACACTCAACAATGTCACTGGAGAGTACTGGGGTAAAAGGCAGGGTGGGCTCTGGGTTTGGGACCCAACAGGCAGGGAGCACAGCAGCTAAGGACACGGGCTCTGGAGTCAGGTGCTTGGGATTGGAACTTGACCTGCACCTCCTAGCTGTGAGACCTTGTATAATCTGCTCAGCCTCTCTTTTCCTTTGTTTTCTCATCTATGAAATGGGGATAATAACAATAATGCTGGGAAGATTACATATTATAGCAGAAAGAAAGCACGCTTTCATGGTAGGCACTATTATTATTATTATTCATTTGTAGTAGGAAGTCCAGAAAAAGGAGATTGAACACATAGAACAGAAACCATTCCTAAATGAATAGAATTTCCCTGAACTAAAGGAAGACTTGGGTCTTCAGACTGAGAGGCCTTACCCACTTAGGACCAGGAAAAATTACCAAAAGAGAACAAACTAGAAATAATCCAGGGAAATGTCTGAATTCCAAAGATTGGAAAGAGGAATCCTGCTTGTTTCCATAATAAATTTTAGAGAATCAAGGAAAAACTGCTCTTAAAACACTAAATACTGGGCAAACCACAGAACACTGCTCTCAGGCTTCTGGGAGAGAAGGACGATTTGCTTAGAATTTTCTATTCAAGCAAACTATGACTCAAACATGAGGGCAAATATTTTCAGGCTTCCAAGGATAAGAAAGGATACCGCCCACAGACCCTTTCTGGAAAAATTACTCAAGAAAGCTCTACAGACGAAAGTGAATTGAAATTGAGAAGTCAAGAATGAGATGATGCGGTGTGTAAGAGAGCGACAAGCCATGAAGACAGAAACACTGAGAGCCTTAACTACTGATAACTAAAAGTTAAGTGCAATTTTAAGTAAATGATTCTTAAAACAGAAAAGCACTAGTGTTTAAAAATAGTCACAACCGGTCAGGCGTGGTGGCTCATGCCTGTAATCTCAACACTTTGGGAGGCCAAGGCAGGCAGATCATGAGGTCAGGAGTTTGAGACCAGCCTGACCAACATAGTGAAACCTCATCTCTACTAAAAATACAAAAATTAACTGTGCGTGGTGGCACACGCCTGTAATTCCAGCTACTCGGGAGGCTGAGGCAGGAGAATCACTTTGAATCCCGGAGGCGAGGTTGCAGTGAGCCGAGATCACATCACTGCACTCCATCTTGGCAACTGGCAACAGAGCAAGACTGTCTAGAAAAAAATCAGTCACAACCGGAAACTGAAATTCCAGACGATTACTACAATACCTAGGAGGTATGGAGGACGGCAGAGAAGTATGGGCCAGCCGACATGATCATTATGGGTTAGAGGCCATGAGGACAGGCTACCATGGATCTCGTGGCCTTCCTGAGGGTAAAATACGTTTGTGACAAAGGTAATGGTAAAGCCACTAGCAGACTAGAATTACGGTGTGTAACTCCAAAGGAAATTTTGCAGAAAAATAATAGGGGTTGGTCTTGAGATGTTCACTACTGCTAAAATATAGTATGAAGTTAAGGCCATTAAGTCTAACCTGATGTAGGAATAGACAGATCAACGAGGAAGACAAGAGAATCTAAAAGCAAAACCACCATATGTGGAAATTTGGTCTATACATGAAGAAAGGAAGGATAATTCAAAAAAACAGGGTTGGAAAAACTGGCCAACCATTTGGGAGAAAAAACTAATAAGAGTTCCATCTGACACCAGGCACAAAATTAATTACAGGTGAATTTAAAATATAAATGTAAAAAATAAAAAAATAAAAGTACCTGAATAAAATTTAGATGAATGTTTCTCGTAATCTTGGGGTAGGAAAGATCTTAGAAAATACAGGTGCTCCTGAGCCCAAAAAAAGACTTGATTACAAAAAAAGTTAACTTGTAAATGATAAAAGATACTATAAAGTTAGAAGGCAAATGACAAACTAGAAAAAATAGTTATAACCCATATAATAAGAAAATGGTTAATATTCTAATGATGTAAAGTGCTCTTACAAATGAGATAAAGCCTCAGTCAAGAACTGGGCAAATGACATGAACTGAAAAGCCAAAGCAGAAATATAGATGACTGATAAACATTAAAAGAAGCCGGGCGTGGTGGCTCACGCCTGTAATCCCAGCACTCTGGGAGGCCGAGGTGGGTGGATCACTTGAGGTCAGGAGTTCGAGACCAGCCTGGCCAACATGGTGAAACTTCATCTCTACTAAAAATACAAAAAGGTAGCGGGGCATGGTGGTATGCCTCTGTAATTCCACTTACTCAGGAGGCTGAGG
The DNA here is from genome assembly GCA_004027835.1 of Alouatta palliata. NCBI lineage: Eukaryota > Metazoa > Chordata > Mammalia > Primates > Atelidae > Alouatta > Alouatta palliata. The sequence continues at coordinate 15,787 of PVKV010034978.1, forward strand.
CAGGAGAATCGCTTGAACCCAGAAGATGGAGGTTGCAATGAGCCAAGATGGCACCACTGCACTCCAGCTTGTGTCACAGAGCAAGACTCCATCTCAAAAAATAAAAATAAGATAAAATTAAATAAATCTCAACCTCACTAATAATGAAATAAATGTAAATTAAGATTAAATATGGAGCAGTGTGAGGAAGACGTGAGAACGACCCCCGGACCGACCAAAGCCCACGCGCCGCTGCATCGCGCACCCAGCGCCTACGTCCCGCCGCCGTCGCCACCATGCCCAAGAGAAAGGCTGAAGGGGATGGTAAAGGAGACAAAGCCAAGGTGAAGGCCAACCACAGAGAAGATCTGCGAGGCTGTCTGCTAAACCTGCTCCCCCAAAGCCGGAGCCCAAGCCTAAAAAGGCCCCTGCAAAGAAGGGAGAGAAGGTACCCAAAGGGAAAAAGGGAAACGCTGATGCTGGCAAGGAAGGGAAATAACCCTGCAGAAAATGGAGATGCCAAAACAGACCAGGCACAGAAAGCCGAAAGTGCTGGAGATGCCAAGTGAAGTGTGTGCATTTTTGATAACTGTGTACTTCTGGTGACTGTACAGTTTGAAATACTATTTTTTATCAAGTTTTATAAAAATACAGAATTTTGTTTTACTTTTTTTTTTTTTTTAAGCTATGTTGTTAGCACACAGAACACTTCATTATTATTTTGGGGGAAGGGGCATATGTCACTAATAGAATGTCTCCAAAGCTGGATTGATGTGGGGAAACACCTTTCCCTTCTAGTTTTGAGAGATTTCCTCTTGGCTCCCAGGAGGAGGGATTCCCTGAGTTTGACACACATGGCCATGTTGGCACACAAAAGCCTTGTGGTATGGAAAAACAAATTTGTTTTTATGTCCTCTTCTCCCTTTCCGTCTTTCAGCATAGACTTAACTCCCTTAAGCCTACACATCTGTTGGAACCTGATCCCCAGTCATTGGTTACCAGTGTGTCAGGCTATCTGGACTTGCCAGTGATGCCAGTGAGATGGCACCTGCCAAAACAGCAGTGATTCCATTTCTAGATTGTGGATCTTCAAATAATTTCTGCCATTTTCATTTCACTTCCTGAAAGTCAGGATCGGCTCGTGAAAGTTGTTAAACAACATGCTAAATGTGAAATGTCAACCCTCACTCTAATCTTTCCCTGTTCAGAGCATCAGATGAAGACTTCATTGGGTTTTATAGTGGCTTTCTGATTTTTGGTAGTCCATCAAAGAAGGGAGTTTGAAAGTTGTTGTATACTGTTAACGATTGTCTGCCCATGTCCTGCCTGAAATACCATGATTGTTTATGGAAAGT
>PVKV010034979.1:0-17120 GCA_004027835.1 Alouatta palliata
GGTCATGAAGTCCTTGCCTACGCCTATGTCCTGAATGGTTTTGCCTAGATTTTCTTCTAGGGTTTTTATGGTGTTAGGTCTTATGTTTAAGTCTTTAATCCAACTGGAGTTAATTTTAGTGTAAGGTGTCAGGAAGGGGTCCAGTTTCTGCTTTCTGCACATGGCTAGCCAGTTTTCCCAACACCATTTATTAAACAGGGATTCCTTTTCCCATTGCTTGTTTTTGTCAAGTTTGTCAAAGATCAGATGGTTGTAGATGTGTTGTGTTGCCTTGGAGGCCTCTGTTCTGTTCCATCAGTCTATATCTCTGTTTTGGTGCCAGTACCATGCTGTTTTGATTACTGTAGCTTTGTAGTATAGTTTGAAGTCTGGTAGTGTGATGCCTCCAGCTTTGTTCTTTTTGCTTAGAATTGACTTGGCTATGCGGGCTCTCTTTTGGTTCCATATGAAGTTTAAGGTGGTTTTCTCCAGTTCTGCGAAGAAGGTCATTGGTAGCTTGATGGGGATAGCGTTGAATCTGTAAATTACTTTGGGCAGTATGGCCATTTTCACGATATTGATTCTTCCTGCAGCTAGGATCTTGATAAGAACTAGGTTCCCCAATCAGATGCACTGGCGTGAGTCTGGGAAGATAGAAGCATAGCAAGTATGGCCGTAGTGCAGCATTCAAGTGTCCTGTGAAGGGCAGCTGAGGCTGCCACAGCAGCCTCCCTCTCCCTATACGGCAGCTGTGTACTATATTCCTCAAGCCAGCAGTTTAATAGTGGCTTCTCTTAGTTGTGGCAAAGGGTGCAGCCCCAGCCGGCCAATTCGGTCATGTTTTTCTAGGGGTCATTCCTGGAAGCCCAATGCAAATGTTTTATGTACCCATTTCTCAATATTAAACTCCTTTCTGCTTAGCCAGAGTAGTTTGTACTTCTGCAGCTGAACTGGACATAGGGGATAAATTCAAGCCCTATTTGGCCTCCCATGTTTGGTTCCACACTGTTAACAGGACTGTCCTGGGAGGCTCTGTGAGAAGATCCTCACATGTCTGCTTTAACTTCTGCTTACTTTTATTAGATCCAGGAATGATCCAGGTAAGGACAAAGACTCCTGTAACCAAGATTGAATTAGCTTACCTCTTACTCTGTGTTGCCTTCATGGCCTTCCAGCCTCCTGGAAAATGACTGAAGAAAATAATGTATCAAGCAACATGGCCAAAAAGTGGTCGGCGTCTCTTTGTTCCTTGGTGTCCTAGGAAGCTTGCTCCTGACACCTCGGGTTGGTCACTTTATGTGGGAAGTAAGCAAAGGAGAAATAGCAGATGCCAGACGCTAGAACAGAAGCAGTTTCTCTTCAAAATCTGTCCCCCTCCTTCTGTAGGATTAGAGTTGGAGCCGGACACATGGGCATTCACTTCCCTTGCAGCAAGGCAGAGCCATGTGGCTAAAGTCTCATGCAGAAAATGTAAATGTCAATGAGATGAGCCACTTGTAGGTCTGCCATACTTTGTTTCCTCGTCGTTTGAGACAGAGTATGAATGTGACTCTGATCCAGTTTACCCCCGTGCTGAAGAGGGAAGTACCCTAGGGCTGAGTTGACAAACACTTTCTGTAAAGGGCCAGTAAATGTTTTCAGCCTTGGGAGCCATACAGTCTCAGTGGTAACTACTCAACTCTGCTAAAGTGGATAAGTGGCCATTAGACAATATAGAAATCAGTGGGCAGGGTTTTTACAAAAGAAGACTGTTTTTACAAAAACAGGTGATGTGCCAGGTTTGGTCTGCGGGCTGTCACGTGCTGACCCCTGCCATAGGGAACGGCAAAGCGATAAGATGAAAGGACTGTGCACTTTGGTGCACATTCTGTAAAAAAGAGGCCCCCCACAAACAGTGACTTTAAATAAAAGTCGTTTCTTTTTCTTCTGTAAGAGGAAAGCCACTGTTTGTGGGGGCCTGTTTTGTACACAGCTTAGCTTCACCCTACCCCCAACACGCAGCCCAGTAAGCTGCCTCTGTACTCTGCTTGATGTGTCCCTGGGATTCAGGAACTGAGGGGGTTTATATTGATTTCACAGAACAGATGAGACCAGTTAGAAGGGGCATCTGAGGCTTTTCTCGCTGATCCATGCATTGCTCTGTGTCCAGCTCTGAGCAGGCCTGAAATGAACTGGCCTGTTATCAAAAAAGGTTGCATCTCCTACTAATGCAGCCTAGAGAAGAGGGATGAGGATTGCTGTGAGGGGCTTGGAGGGTGGGTGGTTTGCAGCGGCCAGGGAAGGCGTCTTTGAAAAGATGACATTTGACCAAAGCCCTGAAGGCAGTGAGGGGATGACCCCGCGGGCACCTGGGGGAGATGTGGTTTAGACACAGTGAGATGGGAAAAGTTTCCTTATCCCCCTTGCAGGGTCTGTGATGGGGCGTGGCTCACTTCAGTGCCCTGCAGCTTAAACCCCTAGGGGGAGCATGCAGATGGGCAGCATCTAGGGGTGAGTGTTTCCAGCTCCCAAAGTCCCAGTGGGTGTGTATTCTGGTGTGCTCTTTCAGCTTAGCTGTCCACTGGCAGCTTGTGTTAATCAGCTCAATTAGACCCTCTGCCTTATCGAAAGGACAGAGGGCCTTCTGTATCCCAGGGTTCTTGCCAGTGTATTGGAAAAAATGGATCACAGGTGAGCTTGGAGAATGAGTGCAAGGTTTTATTGAGTGCTGGAAGTAGCTCTCAGCAGGTAGATCAGATGGATGGGGAGCCAGAAGGGGGATGGAGTGGGAAGGTGGTCTTCCCCTGGAGTCCGGCGGCTCAGCAGGCCAGACTGTCCTCTGACCACTCCCTGGCTGAATTCCACGTTGTATGTGTCATTCTGCCTCTGCTGTCGATGGCCTGCTGGAATCTGTCTGTGTGTTCTTCTGCCGTTGTGTGTTCCTCTCGACTTCCAGCCACTTGTGTTTGTGTTTGCTAGGGTCTTGAGGTTTTTATAGGCATAGGATGGCAGGCCAGGGTGGTCTTGGAAAATGCAACATTTGGGTGCAAAAACAGGAGTGCCTGTTCTCACCTAGGTCTGTGGGCACAGGCCCAAGGGTGAAACCCTGGCCAGCGACCCCGCCCTTCCCTGGTCCCCTCCTGTTTCAGAAGGAAACTGCACCCCATGGCTAACTGCTCTGAATGAAACCTTTTAAATAAGTTGTGAGTGGGCTAAATAGAAAACTGATCAAATAGAAGGAAAAGAGAGTAGGAATTTAGAAGCTAGTCTGTTTTTTTACTTAGCTCTGTGATCTTGGGCAAGTCAATCATTCTGAGCCTCAGTTTCCTCATTTACACCTGAGAATAAAAACCGTCCATCCTACCTCACTTGCAGAGTTGCTGGGAGTTCCAAATGATAATACATGTGTGAACACATTGCATGATTACGAAGCATTGTGTCCATTACAGTTCTGCTCGGTGGCTGACACAAAGAAAAGGTTTCTTTTTCTCACCTGACAAGAGGTCCAGGGGTGGCAGCCCATGGCTGCTGCAGACATCCAAGGATGTCTTAAGAAATCTGCCTCATATGGCCGTCAGATGACTGCTGGACTCCCAGGCTTTATGTGAACATTCCAGTCAGGAAGGAGGAAAATGGACAAGAAGGAAGGGAGTGGGCACCCGTGACAGGAAAGCAAAACTTTTCCAGAAATCCTCCACCAGCTTCCATATGTGTCTCCCTGGCCATCCCTGCGTCACAGGGCTGCTCCCAGTGGCAAGGGAGCCTGGGAATTTTTTGAAAGTTGGAGGCATTGTCCCCTGACACAAGAAAAGGGGAGAGAATACACACTAGTAGACAACTAGCAGTTTTGCCACAAACATGTTGAGAAGCCAAAATCACTATCACGGAATCGGCACCACCATTTGACTCAGATTAAATGTTTTTAAAGAATAAATAGTCTCAGCCCTTTCATTGTACGAAATAGGTACCTGGATTGGCCAAGAAATACAGTATGCTCAGTCTTTCTGAAATATTATTAGAGCACATGCTTTTAACAAAACTATAGCTCTAAGAACATAATACCACCTCACCTAAAATTAGAAATTGCTTTTAGAAAAAAAAAAGTAGAGTGGAGCTTAGGTACTTTTTCTCTTCTTCAGGGGATTTTGGAACGCCTTGAGAGCGGGGAAGTTGTGATTGGAGATGGCAGCTTTCTCATTACTCTGGAGAAGAGAGGCTACGTGAAGGCTGGGCTCTGGACTCCAGAGGCAGTGATAGAACATCCAGATGCAGGTTGGTGCCCACATCCCAAGAGCGTCTACCTGAGTGGTATTTTATTTCAATCTGATGGAGAGAATATCGAGAAAAAAATAACAACTGTTTCAAAGGGCTGTTTTGCTTGCTAAAATTGCCAAGATATGGAGACAATTGCAGTATGCAGGCTGAACTATATGGAAGAAAATGGCCTCTCTCTTCCTTTCTCTCTCTCTCATACACACACCTACACACATCACACACCCACACACCCACACACACACTCCAACCCCCACACACTCACACCCCACCCCCACATCCACACGTACCCCACATACACACCCACACATACCACAAACACACATACACACCCACACGGCCTCATGCACATCCACACACTCTCTTACACATACACATTTACATCTTAATGTATAGGCAGTGCTAAAATATACATCTTGACCGGGCATGGTGGCTCATGCCTGTAATCCCAGCACTTTGAGAGGTTGAGGTGGGTGGATCACAAGGTCAGGAGTTTGAGACCAGCCTGGCCAACATGGTGAAACTCTGTATCTACTAAAAATACAAAAATTAGCTGGGCATGGTGGCAGGTGCCTGTAGTCCCAGCTACTCTGGAGGCTGAGGCAGGAGAATCGCTTGAACCCAGTAGGTGGAAGTTGTCGTGAACCAAGTCATAACACTGCACTTCAGCCTGAGCGACAAAGCGAGACTCCGCCTCAAAAGTAAAAATAAAAATAAAAATAAAATAAAATATACATCTTAATATTTGTTCCATGAATACTTGTCTTGTAGATATTCAGAGTTTCCTTAAAACAGCAAAACTGTTCCTGCTTCCGATTCACCCTGCTGACAGTGTGCTGCTGAAGTGTGACAGTGTGTACAGTGAGGGTGACTGAAGGTAGTCACAGTGTAACAGAGCACAGACAGCCAGGTTCCGGGGATGGGAGGGCAAGAAAATCAACAGAGCTTTATATCATCCTCCTGGCCTGGGGGGGAAAAAAAAGAGCTAGAGGTAGTAACTCTGAAGGGGATTAGATAGTTACCTGAAATTAGAACTTGAATTCTCTCCTGACTCTTTTTTTGTGTTTATTCCCCTAAATTAAAGTGGGAAAATAAAGCCAAAGAATGAAATGGGTGAAACAGAACACTAACTGAGACTAGAACTTTTGATTTGCTCTGACTTTATGTATATACTCACAGCGTATCAGATAAACCTAGGGTCCTATCTCGGTTCTTCCACTGACCAGCTGTGTGACCTTGGACAAGTCACTTGACCTCCCCAAGGATCCATATCTTCATCCGTTTCATGAGGGCACAACACGGGCTAGGTGTGAGGACTCACGAGTTAACCCACGAGTTAGCCCTACATATCGTCAGTACGATGGCCATTATGATTGCTGCATCGGACACCCTGGGTTCTGTGGTAGAGTGGGACCAAGTTTTGTCCCTTTGGTGCTTAACACGATGTTTTCACCTGGCCCGAGAAGAACTTGTTCTTAATGTTAGAAGATCTTTTTGCTAAGCCAGAAAAAAAGTGCTGGAATAGTAAGAATAAGGATACGGGAGGAGGGGCGACGGTGGCGAAGGAGAGGAAGGAGTGACTTTCTGATAGCAGGGAAAGCTTCTGGACTGCTTTCTGATGTCCCCAGCTGCTTGCTGCTGATTCAGTGTGATACTGGTGCCACCCACATACATTCTGCTTTTTATGAGAAGCTCCTCATTCTACTTTGAGGGCTGCCAATGCTGACTATAGTAGACCAGCTATGTCCTTCACAACACAGGTATAGAATAAACCTCTCTAGACCAAGAGACCAAGGGACAATTGGCCAATCAGGTCTTAATCTCTGCAGGTGATGGCACCAAGTCATTGAGGCCCAACAGCGGAACAATACAAGGCCACTCTAAACAGTACGTCCTGCCTATGCATTCTACTGACCTTACTCTATAACTTTTTATCACTACTAGGTTTGACCTGAGGTATGATTGAAAGAGATAGGAGTCAGTGGGCTACTGCTGCTTTTAAAAATGATAGCTTCTGTAATATTTCTTTTTTTATTTCTTTCAATGTTGAAAACACAACTACTTTGTAGTTCGTCAGCTTCACATGGAATTCTTGAGAGCAGGATCAAATGTCATGCAGACTTTCACCTTTTCTGCCAGTGAGGACAATATGGAAAGCCAGGTAAATGGCAATGGTTGGGTGCAGAGGAGGGGGAGCCATCTATTAAAAACAAACAAACAAACAAAAAACCTCTTCATGGGAAGCTATAGAATTCATGTGTTACTATACTTTATTACAAAGTCCATATAAATATTTATGTATTAGTTGACACATAAAGATATATAGTAAATAAGCCAGGCACGGTGGCTTACATCTGTAATCCCAGCACATTGGGAAGCCGAGGTGGGCAGATCACTTGAGCCAAGGAGTTCCAGATCAGCCTGCACAACATGGTGAAACCCCGTCTTTACTAAAAATGCAAAAATTAGCCAGATGTGGCAGCGGGCACCTATAATCCCAGCTACTCAGGAGACTGAGGCATGAGAATAACTTGAACCTGGGAGACAGAGTTTGCAGTGAGCTGAGATCACACCACTGCACTCCAGCCTGGGTGATAGAGTGAAACTCCATTTAAAAAAAAAAAAAAAGATAATATATACTAAATAAATTAGCTTTATCTCCCCATTTAGGTAGAGGAGGGGTCAGGACTAGCAGTAAAATAAACCATTGGAAGGGCATGGCCATCTTCCTGCTATTTTTTAGAGAGAAAGCATTTCACAGATGCTCTTTTCACCTTCTCATTCACATTTTTCTCTTCTGGAGACAGGGAGGTGCTAAAAAACACAACACTGGCATAGAAATGAGAAAAATTGAGTTTGATACTCAGCATTGCCACCTATTGGCTATGTGGCTTTGTGTAAGACACCTACCTGCATTGAGCATTGGTTTTCTCTCTACAAAATGGAGACAACAGTAGTGCTTAAGTCCATAGACGTGTTGAGAACAGTAAGTAAGGTCAAGGATATGGAAGTATTGTGAAATATTCTGCAAATGTAAAATGTTAATACATATAAATGTTAATGCTCATTAATTCATTCAGCCAACCAACACGTACTATCTGTTATAGTCCATTCTTTATGTTAGAGTCAAAGATGAGACAAAGGTGTAGACCCCATCCGGAGGCTCAAGGTCAAGTATGAGAGGCAAACAAATAGTTATTAAAATCCAATGTGGTAAGTACAATGATGGAAATAAAAGGTCATGGTAACAGAGGATATTGTACCCAACTCTGCTGGTCTTCTTCGCTTGCATTGAAACAACTGGCTTATACTCATCTTACTTGTTTATTGTTCCTTTGGTTATCTCTTATATTTTACCTTCAAACTGCTAGCCTCGTCATCTGAACTCTTGCTCTCTAACCTCAGTGGGAAGATGTAAATGCTGCTGCCTGTGACCTCGCCCAGGAAGTGGCTGGCAAAGGTGATGCTTTGGTAGCAGGGGGGATCTGCCAGACATCAATATACAAATACCACAAGGATGAAGCTAGAATTAAAAAACTTTTTCGACTACAGCTAGAAGTTTTTGTGCAGAAAAATGTGGACTTCTTGATTGCAGAGGTAAGCCTAGTATTAGAGGAAAAGGATTAAACCTATTTTGACAAGCAAAACTGCATCATCTTCACATTTTATTAGGTATTGGACTGCCTTACACCCTCATTTCTTCCATATGGATGATCAAAGTGTTATTTAAATGTATGGTAGTCAAGGCCAACATTCCCTCATTTGTGTGCTATGTTCTTTTGGAGCCAAAGGACAGACCCAAGAGAGGCCTGACCATAGCCTTTGATCTTCTAAGGTCCGGGTAGCTGCAGAAGCTGATTTGGGGGACTCTATAACCTAGAGGGAAGCATAGTGGACAGTGCCTTAAGGAGCACCCTCTCCTGAGGGAGAAGCCAGGTAGGAGGGCACTACATGTGTGGGCTGGGGACTGAGAGAGAAGAAGGTTGTGGCTGTCCAGGCTCATCCAGGCCCCACCAATAATTCCATAGCCTCCTCCATCCGTGTCTTGCTCTTCTTACCTCTCTGCTTTCACTCAAGCTATTACACATGAGTTACATTTTGAAGATAGAATCAGTAAGAATTGGTCATTGATTGGACATGAAGACCCAGAGCATTCTCTTCCCTCCACTTCCAAAAAGAAATCCCTCATTCCCCATTTCCCAGCATAACTGCTACTGCCTAGGGTCAAGTCCTTAACCTACATTTTTACTCCAAACAAGAGAATAGCCCCTGGTCAGGCACGGTGGCTCACATCTGTAATCCCAGCACTTTGGAGGGCCAAGGTAGGCAGATTGCATGAGGTCAGGAATTTGAGATCAGCCTAGCCAGCATGGTGAAACCCCATCTCTACTGAAAATATGAAAATTAGCTGGGCGTGGTGGCGGGTGCCTGTAGTCCCAGCTACTCAGGAGGCTGAGGCAGGAGAATGGCTTGAACCTGGGAGGCAAAGGTTGCAGTGAGCCAAGATTTCATGCCACTGCACTAGAGCCTGGCAACAGAGCAAGACTCCACCTCAAAAAAGAAAAAAAGAGAGAGAGAGAGAGAGAGAGAAAATAGCCCCACCATTATTCCCCCCAGTCACCCCACTGGACTCCACTGAAAACCATGCCTCATCCACCTGCCCACGCCTGGCCAACCCCACTAGGAATAGTCATCTGCAGGACAAGCACAAACTCTGCCCTCTCTGCTTTCCAGATGGATGATGACACCACTCTGTTTAAGAACTCATCTTTTGATTATCTCTGTCATTCCTCACATTGCTTCTGCAGAATTTGTTTCTAACTCAAGAGGGAAGAAACAGGAAGATTTCTGGCTTTTCTTTAGTTGCCTTAAAGTCAGCTTTTCAGCTGCGGCACTGAAGGGGGTTCCTGGAAGCACTCCAGCAAATGACGTGGGTTTACCAGACAAGGTGTCCTGTCTGAAGAAAAAAGAGTAGCTATCTCTCCCATGAGGCTCCTTAATCTTCTCATCTGGGGAAATATTTCCCTTCCTACTTTATGGAGTGCTTATGAATATCTAACTAGAAGTGAATATAAAAGCTCTTTGAAGTATAACACATGATAAACTACCCATTGTTTCAGAGATTACCCCAGTTTTATAAGAGATGAATCTGAAATTTATTAGCAAAACTTTTCTTCCTTCAAAATTATGATTTTAAATCTCAATTTCTTTGAAAATCTCTAGGTGTGTTTTTTTCTTTTTTACTAATAGTCATCATCTCACTGAATCAATGATCCCTGATTGAAAAACTATATATTATTGTCATAGGAATGAAAATATTTGCTCAGAAAAATATTCTTTATTCAGTCTGATAGACACACATTTCTTAGCAAGTTTTATCATATGTATGTTTATATTCTATTTGGTAATTTGTATAACTGTTTTGCTATATTTACCTTTACCGTTCAAAATCTGCTTTATGTCTGGACCAATAGAAAAAATGACATTTATCTTAGTATTTTGAGCATCTTGAAGAAGCTGTGTGGGCTGTGGAAGTCTTAAAAGAATCGGATAGACCCGTGGCGGTTACCATGTGCATTGGCCCAGAGGGAGACATGCATGACGTAACCCCCGGAGAATGTGCCATGAGGCTGGTGAAGGCAGGTAATTTGGACCCATGCAGGGATACACAGCTCAGTTGCTGTTTATGAAATTTAACAAAGTCTGATATTGTGAGAGCAGTTTGGAAATAAAAGAATTAATGGCAATCAGTTTCCTTATCTGTAAATCGTGGAGGGGGGAGAGGGATCGCTAATCTCTAAGGTACCTTTCAACTATTAAAAAAAAAAAAAGAAACAAATAAATAAGTAATAAAATGTAAGCATTATTTCTTTGCATAGGGGCTTCCATTGTTGGCGTGAACTGCCGCTTTGGGCCCGAGACCAGCCTGAAGACGATGAAGCTCATGAAGGAGGGTCTTGAACGGGCAGGGCTGAAAGCATACCTCATGGTGCAACCCCTGGGGTTCCACACACCCGACTGTGGCAAAGAGGGGTTCGTGGATCTCCCAGAATACCCCTTTGGTAAGCTCAGTAGAGGTCCTCTCATAGTGGAGGTATTTCTTTGTGACAAAATCCAAATGGGTATGATAAACTATGGACCAGTTCTACAATAAGACTGCAAGACTGAAAATGAGCTATCGGAAGAATTCATGATCTAAAATTTACAGTTTTTTTAATTGGAAAAACTGCTTATTCGTTAGAGCATCCATTATTCGAAAATGAGAACAGTAACAGAAATGCTGTAACTATTGTGGTACAGGACTGGAACCCAGAGTTGCCACCAGATGGGATATTCAAAAATATGCCAGAGAGGCCTACAACCTGGGGGTCAGGTACATTGGCGGCTGCTGCGGATTTGAGCCCTACCACATCAGGGCAATTGCAGAGGAGCTGGCCCCAGAAAGGGGCTTTTTGCCACTGGCTTCAGAAAAACACGGCAGCTGGGGAAGTGGTTTGGACATGCATACCAAACCCTGGGTTAGAGCAAGGTAAGAATTTTTAAATTAACATTCTTATCATTTCCCTTTAATCTCATTTTATTTATTGTTGTAAATGTTATGCATGCACATGGCAAAATGTATAGAAACATATAAAGTGAAAAGTAAAAATGATCCCCCTCCTGAAACCAGTCCCATACCCAAAACTGGCTTTAGTCCATTCGGGCTGTTAGAATAATACCATAAACTTGGTGGCTTATACACAACAGAAATTTCTGTCTCAGTTCTGGAGGCTGCAAAGTCCAAGATCAAGGTGCCAGCAGATTCAGTGTCTGGTGAAGGCCTTATAGATGGTGAATGCTATCAATAAGGAAGCAGGCATTCCTTATGGATGATGCCTTCTTGCTGTGTCCTCACTTGGTAGACAGGGCACGGCAGCTCCCTGGGGGCTGTTTTCTAAGGGCACTTGTCCATTAGAAAATGGCTCCACCTCCTAATCACCACATTGGTGACTAGGTTTCAACTTATGCCTTGTGGGGTCACAGACAATCAGACTACGCCACAGAGGAAACCTGTTTGTCATTTGTGCTTTAAGATCTTGTACCTGTATTTCTTTTGTCAGCAGTTTGAAGTGGTAATTATTTTAACCCTTTATGAACGCTGAGGGATTGAAATCACATAGTCTTCCCCTTTCCCCCATTCTCCTTTTTCCAATTTTGATTTGTTACACTTTTATTTCTTCTTTTGGTTATCTTTTTAGGTTAAAATTATCTATTCAAACACCTGTTTCTTAGTTCATCAATATATGGCAGGAATCTCTTGACTCCACTCTCTATAAAATGAGAATGGATTCCCTTCTGCTTCTTTCCACCTACCCTCTCTCATCCACCCCTTGGCGTCTTTAAGTTTGACTATACTATCATCGACGTTTATAACAATTTTATTATATTCTGTAGTTATAATTGTCTTTCAAGCTTTCTCTGTAGGTTGATCCTAAAAATATAAAGTCAGTGGATAACATTTACAATATTTTTATAATTGTTATATTAAACAAGCAGGACTCATGAAACATAATCAGAACTCACTTTTATTTTTGTATCCCTCTATCCCTTTAAACCTACTCAATGGGTGAATTCCCAATTTTAACAGCACCCCTTTCGCTCACAAGCAAAGTAGTTGGCCCATTATTATTCTCTTGTGGTCTAGATTTCCCAGGGGAGAGCCAGGTGAACCATCTGGCTGGTTCGTGGCCACCTCCTTTAAACTTCTGCACAGTGTCTTGTCTTGCAACTCCCTTTGATACTTAAAATCCATCATGCCTTGGTGTTTCCAGTGAAACTTCCAATCTAATACTCTGTTGCAGAAATAATACAAAATTGATGCACTTAGGAAAACATTCATTGCAGAACAAAGTATCATGCATGGGACCACAGAGAAAGAGAAATAATCCTATTTCACAAAACTTGAGCTACTTGTTGGAGAATGCTCCAAGCATCAAGGTCAAATGATTTACATTCCCATGGATATATTGTCCAAATCCATGCCCTATTTCAATTTGCTTCATACTTGGACTGACTTTCTTTGTATCGCCTTTGGTTTTTAGGGATTTCTGATTAACTTCCTCTTTCATTGTTGAAAGAAAAAGAGTGCTTCACTTTCCCTTAGGTCTTATAATTTCTAAATTATATTGTTTGTTACAGTAAATCACTTTATTATTGGAGACATTTTTCTTGGGGCCCCAAGAACATTACTGTTCTGCTATGGATGATTGTATTTCACACACACACACACTCATACTCTCTGTCCTCTATCTCTCCATATAGACATACAGTATTTTATGTGTGTATGTGTGTATATATATATATACAGATGTATGTATATCTGTTAATACAATTCCATCCCCCTTCCATCTTCTAGAACTAGTCACAATCTCTGCTGTCTTCTCTCTTTGTTCAGTACTCTCACATACTTCATCCATTTTGTGCTTATTTATTTATTTCAGTGGGATTTGAAGTTTTCAGTGGGATTTGAAAGTCTTCACTTTTGAACTGGAAAAACTTGCCTAATGTAAATTTATTTAGGTTGTAAAAGTAGGAAAGAATCCTTTAGCCAAACCTTTCTTCTAGGAGATGTGGATATTTACCAGAGAAGATGGTTTGTGTAGTATCATACTTTTTAAAAAGTACTAAATATAAATATAACTAAAAGGTGAGGAAAGCATACTTTGGTGATGATTAAAATAGTTTAAATAAGTGAATAGTTTATTTAATTATCATCTGCTAGGAATCCTTAAAATTCATTAGCTATTAGAATTAAAACATTATTCTATAGACCAAAGCAAGAAGACACCTTTGTACCCTGACTCCCAAACCTACTGATATTTATAGAAATTTATGATTACACAATAAACACCAGATTTGTGACATCTCATCATCCAAAAATATTGATTTATTTGTTGTTTTGTAAGTAAAGTGGAAAAAATATAAAAAAAATGTATTTATCACAGAGATCTGTGACCAGGAACCTCTGTATTCTTCTTCCTTTGTCTAACAACAAGAAACAAATATTGACAAAGTAATTTGTATTATTTTCTTAGTTACTTTTGGAGAACTATACTTTGACTCATTACATTAAAAATTGTTTTCATAGTCTTCTCATTACATTAAAATATTAATAGAGTTAGAATGACTCTGTTAGAGATTTCGGAATAAATAGAATTCATAAAAGTATATGAAATTTAAGGCTGGGCCTGGTGGTTCATGCCTGTAATCCCAGCACCTTGAGAGGCCAAGATGGATTACTGGAGCTCAGGAGTTTGAGACTAGCCTGGGCAATGTGGGGAGACCCTGTCTCCACTAAAAATACAAAAATTATCCTGGCACGCCGGTAATCCCAGCTACCTGGGGGGCTGTGGCAGGAGGATTGCTTGAACCCACGAGGTCTAGGCTGCAGTGAGCCAAGATTGCGTCATTGCACTCCAGCCTGGGCTACAAGACCCTGGCTCAAAAAAAGTACATGAAATTGAAACACATTGAATTTTTCCGAAAGGTGGTATGAAACCTAACGATTGTCATTGAAATGTGAAAAAGGTCCCTGGCATTGATGGATATGGACATAGTTTTCTGTCTGTATGTTGAAACAAAAGTTCTGCTTTTGCCTGATTATCCACCAAGCTTTAACTTTGTGTGTGTGTGCTCATATACACACACATTCACATATATGCATATGACATATTGGACTTACAAGTAAGACTTTTAATTAATTAATTATGTATGTTTTAAAACACAGGACTCGAAGAGAGTATTGGGAGAATCTGCTGCCAGCTTCAGGCAGACCTTTCTGTCCTTCGCTGTCAAAGCCAGATGTCTAAGGAGTAGTGAAAGAAAATCCTGAAATAATAGAACAGAAAGTTGCCCTGAAGCCCAACCTAGAAGCCTTCCTCACCATGGTGAGGGTGACCTCACCATGCCCTGCTGTCTCCAGCTGCTGAGATGCTGCAGCCCCTTCCCTTCAAGTCCACAAGTGCATGCGTATTGAGCTCCTGCTGTGGTTAAGCACCGCAACAGACACCACCAGAGATGCAAAGAGGAGCAAGAGAGGCACCTTGTTCTCCAAGAACTTACCGTCCAATAATACTACAGTGCATTCCTTTGAAGATTGTCAAGAATAGCCAAACTTGTTTTCCAGGGTGAATTTGACACTTTAAAGTAATCCAAAGTCTCTGAGACCCAAAGTTAGCGAATAATTCAAGTGACTCAGCTAGGTACCTGAGGATGATAGAGTGACACTAAACTAAAGGAATGAATCTGCTTTTCTGGGTTTTTGTTTTGTTTTGTTTTTTGAGACAGAGTCTCGCTCTGTCACCCAGGCTGTAGTGCAGTGGCATGATCTCAGCTCACAGCATCCTCTGCCACCCAGGTTCAAGCAATTCCCCTGCCTCAGCCTCCTGAGTAGCTGGGACTACAGGTGTGCACCACCATGCCCAGCTAATTTTTTTGTCTTTTAGTATGGACGGGGTTTCATCATGTTGGTCGGGATGGTCTCGATGTTCTGACCTTGTGATCCACCCACCTTGCCCTCCTAAAGTGCTGGGGTTATAGGTGTGAGCCGCCGTGCCCGGCCGAGTCTGCTTTTCTTTAATGATTTATATACTGACTCCAAAGGCAATCCCCAAAGATGCAAAGAATGTTTAGAGCAATGGCAGGATTATTGAAATAAATGTATAATCATCCAATGTGATTACTTTCAAAGATGATTTTTACTTAAAGATATAAGGTCTGGCTGGGCTACATGGCTCACACCTGTAACCCCAGCACTTTGGGAGGCTGAGGTGGGCGGGTCACCTGAGGTCAGGAGTTCAAGACCAGCCTGGCCAACATGGTGAAACACTGTCTCTACAAAAATACAAACATTAGGCGGGCATGATGGTGGGTGCCTGTAATCCCAGCTACTTGGGAGGCTGAAGCAGGAAAATTGCTTGAACCCAGGAGACGGAGATTGTAGTGAGCCAAGATGGCACCATTGCACTCCAGCCTTGGCAACAGGAGGGAAACTCCATCTCAAAAAAAAAAAAAAAAAGAAAAGAAAAAGAAATATTAGGTCCTAGAATTTTTTAAATGTGTCTTCATAATCACGGGTAGCTAGGTTATAAACTATTTAAAGACAAGGTCATATGATAAGCTTCTTATAATTCTCCTTACTTAGCATTGTGTTAGATATACTAATAGGTGCACAGTGAAATACTTATTGTTGATTGTTTAAAAATAAGTCAAAATAAACAGTTTCAGAAAACCTTTTCAAAAGTCAGTGTTCAGGCCAGTCGCAGGGATTCACACCTGTCATCCCAGCACTTTGGGAAGCTGGGGTAGACAGATCACTTGAGGTCAAGCATTCAAGACCAGCCTGGCCAACATGGCGAAACCCCATCTCTACTAAATAAAACACAAAAATTATCTAGCCATAATGGCACATGTCAGTAATCCCAGCTCCTTGGAGACTGAGGCATGAGAATTGCTTGAACCTGGGAGGCAGAGGTTGCAGTGAGCTGAGATTGCCCCACTGTACTCCAGCCTGGGAGATGAGGTTCAAATCTATTTTGGTCTAATATTTTCTTATATTTGTGTTATTTCATGTGTGCCAGTTTCTCTTTTACAACAATTTATCAATTTGTGGCAATAAAATTAAAAGTGATTTACCTTTTATAGTGTTTGAATGTCAAAAATGTCATGAACATTCTTTGGAATAATACTAGCAAATATTTATTACTCACTATGTCCCAGGCTTTGTTCTAAATATAATCTCATGTACATATACCCCCAAACCAGGGATTCAAAATTAGATAGTGTTTAACACAATAGTTTACAGGTAAGGAAACTAAAGTCTAATGAGGCTAGGCAACTTGCCTGAGGTCAAACAATTAATAAATTTTGATGTGAACCCATGGGGCTGGCTCTGGAATCCATGTCCTCAGCTACTGTATTGAGCTACATCTGTCATGTATACAGCTGCTGCTTTTTGTCAAAAATCTGTCCAAATTTTTTTGTCACTGGGTCCAAAGTATTTTTTATCAACTTTCCTTATTATTAATTAACTCTTCAAACCTGCCATGACTGTTTCTGTAATGTTGACAACCTGGAATTTATTTGAGATAGCCACTTTACCTATAATACACAACCCCACCCTGCTGGAAATTAGAATAATTTACCCTCATCTCAAGGCCTTTGGGGTCCTTAAGGGTGACTAATCCAAACCACCAATTAAATACCTGACTATCCTTGCCAGCATCTTCACCAGGACCATCCAGTCTCTGGAAACCTTAAATAGTAACTCACTACCCCCTCAAGATCACTTACTCCTTTTTAAGAAACAATTCATTCTTGGAAAGTTATTCCATATATTAAAGAGAAATCTATTTATCAATGACCTTCACCTGTAGACTTTGAGCACCCATAAAGCAAATTTATAATTTCTTCCATATAACTCTTCGAAACCTTAAAGATAGCTGCATGGCTTTCCTGTACTTACTTGTCCTCATTTCCTTCGACCAAATGGCATAGGCTAAGATGTGCTTTGTCAAATACTACCTGTGTGACATTAGACAGCCACTTAAGCTTTCTGTCTTAATTTCCTCATCTGTAAAATGAGGGTAAAATAGAACCATTCTCAGTGGTGTGCTCTGAGGATTCAATGAGATAAGTTAGTTAGAAGTGCATAGCCGGGCGCGGTGGCTCACGCCTGTAATCCCAGCACTTTGGGAGGCCGAGGCGGGTGGATCACGAGGTCAAGAGATGGAGACCATCCTGGTCAACATGGTGAAACCCCGTCTCTACTAAAAATACAAAAATTAGCCGGGCATGGTGGCACGTGCCTGTAGTCCCAGCTACTCGGGAGGCTGAGGCAGGAGAATTGCTTG
>PVKV010034980.1:0-17085 GCA_004027835.1 Alouatta palliata
GCCCAGCCCAGCACCCAGCCCAGCACCAAGCCCAGTGTGGCCTCAGCCTTGTCTCTCTGCTTAGAACCTCAAGACACGAGTTCCCTGTCTGAGGAGAATTTTCCTCACAACCAGGCAGAGGGAACTCTCTAAAGCTCTCTATTTAACATCTGCTGGGATGAGGATGAGGCCACATGGTGGTGAAAAGCAGTCATGAACCCCTCTGAGACATGGCACCTCTCCCAGGCAAGGCAAGGAGATTCTATTCCACAGGTACCAACACCCCAAGCTTCACCCCCTGAGCTAGGGAAAAGGCTCAAAAGACCAGGCAACTGGTTTCCAGACAACACCCAGAAGGAATGTGCCAGGTTGGCACAGACTTTCCATGGCTGGATGACAGCAAACAAGCTGGGGTCCTGGGGTCTGGGGACTGTGAGAGCAACAAGCCCCACCTGTTCCCCACACCCCTAACCAGAGGATACACTTTTCTATGAAAATTACATGCACAAGAGCAATATTTAGCTAAAGCCTTTGTTCTCCTTGGCTGCAGATTAGATTAGCCTGGGAATCAATTAAAATTACAGATTTCCAGTCCCCATCTCCAGCCCCTACTGAATTAAGTCTAGGAAATAGGCCAAGGAGATTTTTTTTTTCTTTAACTTCTGATTTTTTTTTTTTTTTTTTTTTTTTTTTTTTTGATGGAATCTCACTGTCGCCCAGGCTGGAGTGCAGTGGTGTGATCTCGGCTCACTGCAACCTCCGTCTCCTGGGTTTAAGTCATTCTCCTGCCTCAGCCTCCCAAGTAGCTGGGATTACAGGCATGCATCACCATGCCCAGCTAATTTTTGTGTTTTTAGCAAAGACGGGGTTTCACCATATTGGCCAGGCTGGACTCAAACTCCTGACCTCAAGTGATCTGCCCACCTCAGCCTCCCAAAGTGCCAGAATTACAGGTGTTAAGCCACCATGCCTGGCCTTAACTTCTGATTTTAATGTTCAAACAGGATTGAAAACCACTGGCCTGTAGTTCAGATTCATTTTATAATAAGATCTCGGCCATATTTCTTACCCTAGGCTGTCAGAGTGGTCATTTTTGCCTCAGTTTCCCCAAAGCAATCACTCTCTTGGAGGCTAAAGACTTGAGCTGCTTGAGGATACAGGAGGCTTAAGTTTCAACAGCCACCCCTACTAACAAGACGGTTCTCCCACTGTAGCCTCCTCAGTGGTCAGAGGTCAACAGGCCAAGGCAGCCCAGCTTCCCCCGGTCCCTGGATACCAGCAGCATAGCAAGGAAACCTGGAGTCAGTCCATGGCCTGCCAAGGCATCCCCTCCAGCAGAGCCCCTTTGAGACCCTCTCAGGGTCTATACCTTCAACCCTTCAGATCCCAGGGTCTACAGTGCAGGATCTTCTAGGTGTCTGCCCAAGAGGAGGGGCCAAAGCTGCTAACGGACAAACAGCCTGACTTACGTGGGTGCAGTGAGAGGTACCACCCCAGGAAATCACTTTGGCCCAGGGGCCTGTGGGAACTGAGTGATCCATATCCAAACTATAAAAGTCAGAATCAGGAAGTCCAACACAAGTGTGGACAGAGCACAGACACCACTGAGCACCTGATCCCCCAGGCACAGTTCACAGAGGCCCCATCGCACCCGGCACTGCTCTGGACACTAAGGCGGTCCTCTTCTGTTAGAGCAGCCAGGCCTGACCCAAAGGGCTAAATGAGCCAGTGGATTCTGGTGACATCTTGTCCTCACCTCCTGATGCTCGGAATTGCTCCACCTGGCTGGCTCCTCCCCTCTCAGCCTTCATTTCCGGGCCCAGGGAATGGAGTGGCCCAAGATAAGTGACCGTTGTCCCCTCCTTCCATTACCGCTATGGCTACAGAGGTTCCATAGTGATCACACCACAGCAATGAAGAAAGGTGACAGAGGGGACTCAAGTTTCAAGTGGAAAGCGAATGTAAGCTAACTAAGGCTGGCCCAGTAAAGAAGGTCAGCTCTAAGCACAAAACCCCAACCGCCCGGGGCCTCGCACAGTCCACAGGGAGCACCCAGCTCCATGTCCACCCTGCTCCCAAGGAGCTGAGCAGAGACCCATCCCATCCACCACAGCCCTGGGGCTGCCGCTCCTCTGGCTTCTCCTGCTGCCACGACACCACCCATCTGCTTTCAGAGACCTCTGAGAGGTCTCCAGCTAGAATTCTCATCTCCTCAGACAGAGCTGGTGGGAACACACAAAGGTGACAGAGAAAGGAAGGAGGGGTGAGCCAGGCTGAGGGGAAAGGTGGCAGCATTTCCAAACCCTCATTCTGGAACCAAATCATGGTCCCCACTGAAGCACTCTCTGAACAGAGGCCTCAGACCTAGGCCCCTCTCCCGTCTCACACCCCACGAGCCAGTATGTACCCGAGTGCCCAACTCAGAACTCCTAAAACGATGGCTGTGAGCTCAGACACAGCGGGGCTGGAATCCTGCCCCGGACCCTCTTGCATAAACTTGGGAAGCTGATTTAATTCCTCTGAGCTTGAGTTTCTTCATCAGAAAAAAACATACTAAGAAGGGGTTTCGTTAGGAATACATGAAGTAATGTTAGCAATAATAGTCCTATTGCCGGCATATGGTAATTGCTCCATAATCTCAGGTGTGAATCTTCCTTCTCCTTCCCTGGGGAAAAGCAGCAACCTGCCCCCCTCCCACACACACACACACACACACACACACCTGCATGACCATACACCCACACTGTCTTTAAAGTCATGACAGGCCAGGTCTCCATTCCTATAAGACAGACCCACATGACACAGATGCCTCTCATGCGGAGGAAACAGAGGTGCCTATAGAATAAGAGGCTCAAACTAGATGTTGCCTTTGACCCCCAGCTCTCACCCATGAGCCCACGCTCCTAAGCAAATGCTCTCCATAATGGCAGGCAGAGAGGGTGGACGGTCACTGTCACACCAGGCAGGATGGAGTAACCCTGCCGCAGAGACAGCCACTTAGGGAGACCCTCCATACTGTCTGGCTAGGGCACCCGGAGATGCTCCACGGAAAAGCAGCATCCGTGCTGGGCCTGGGAGCAGGATCTAAAGGGGTAGGAAATGGGATGTATACGGGTAGGAGTAGGAAAGGCATTCCAGGCTAAGGAAAGGCAGGAAGGAAATGCGCCTGTGAGTCTGGGGTCTGGCGAGAGGACCCAGGCCTGGGAAGCAGGATGAGGGCCATTGAGGGAGACCCAGAATGTTCTGTCAGAGAGTCAGGGCTCGCTCAGCAGCCCAGGGGAACTCCGAAGACTGTTCAAGGAGAGGAACGGCATTCTCTGATCTGCAGTTTCATGCAGACCCCTGGAGTGGGAACTTAGAAGAACTTCCTAAGGAAGGGTAGCCTCTGACAGAATTAAAGCCCTGAAACGTAGCAATGTTAGCCCAGCCTCTGCACGAGGCACCCGAAATTAGTAACTTAATCAGGATCTGACACTGATTACATGCAGGTTTAGATCGGACAGAACATGTCTTCCTATATCCCGTGCTGTCTTCCTGAGGATAAGGAACAGCTACCTGGCCTCCACTCACCACCACTCACACACATCTCACCTTCCGCCCACCTCTGCTCCCCCACGGGAGGCAGCCCATCCCGTAGACCTCCAGGGAGGACTCTGGATGTTGTCAGGTGACTGACTTATGAGACTCTGATCTCCAGAGTTCCGGCCATCACTGAGAATCTGAGATTCACTCACTCATTCAAACACATCATAGGTACTAGGATATGAAGGGGAATAAGATTAAAATCCAGCATTTGCAAGCTGTGTGACTGAAGGCACAATGCTAAACTTCTCTGAGCCCCAGCTCTTTTAACTGTAAAATGGAAATCATGCTGTAATATCGGCACTTTGGGAGGCCAAGGGTGACAGATTGCTTAAGTTTAAGACCAGCCTGGGCAACAGAGTAAAACCTTATCTCTACAAAAATACAAAAATTAGTCGGGCGTGGTGGCATGTGTCTGTAGTCCAGGTTACCTCGGGGGCTGAGCCAGGAGGATCACTTGAGCACAGGAGTTCGAGGCTGCAATGAGCCGAGATTGTGCCACTGCACTCCAGTCTAGGCGACAGAGGGAGACCCTATCAAAAAAAAGACAATGCCTATCTCACTTCAGTACTGCATTCAATAAAATATGAAAAGCAGGCCCAGTGCAGTGGTTCATGCCTATAACCCCAGCACCTTGGAAGGCTAAGGCAGGCAGGTCGCTTGAGGTCAGGAGTTCAAGACCAGCCTGGTCAACATGGTGAAACCCCGTCTCTACCAAAAAATACAAAAATTAGCTGGGCATGGTGCCATACGTCTATAATCCTAGCTACTCAGGAGGCTGAGGCAGGAGAATCTCTTGAACCTGAGAGGCAGAGGTTGCAGTGAGCCAAGAGACTGCACCACTGCACTTGAACCTGGGCAACAGAGCTAGACTCCATCTCAAAAAAATAAACAAATAAAAATACCTGGTGCCCAGAGCTAAGGAACAGCAGCACTGAGCAGAGATGGGCAGAGAAGGAGAGGCCTAAGGGAGTCTGAGCAAGGACAGCCAGGGAGGCTAGAGGAGCTGGAGCCAGGAGAGCCAGATGAGCAGAGAGTGCTTAGAAGTGTCAGCTCTGCCAATTGGATGTGACCATTAGGGAATTGTTGGGAGCAATGTCTGTGCCTGTGGGACTGTGGGGGTGTCGCCGAAAATGGCTGTAGTCTGAGGAGTGGATGGAAGGTAAAATAGAGACAGTGAGTCCAAACAGCGCTGGAGAACTGGGATGAGAAAGGCAGGGACTGGGGAGTCGCTGGAAGGGAATGAGGGTGGATGAAGTTGTGCTGTTTATTTGTTTATTCTCTGTATTTTTCAGGGTAGGAGATTCTAGAGCATGTTCACAGGAGGAGGAGAAAGAGCCAGAAGGAAAAGGCTGAAGACGCAAGGGAGGGAGGGGAGCTGATGGAGCAGGAGCCCAGCATTCAGAGCCGAGGGAGAAGGGCACAGGCTGGGCCAGATGGGAGTGCCAGTCCTGGGGCACTGGAGGAAGAGCCAAGGGTCCTCCAGAGGGAGAGGTCAGGAAAAGAGAAGGACACATAGAACGCCCTTGATATTGGCGGTGAAGAGGCGGGAGAGACTGCTGCGCGTGAGAGCTGGACTCAGGGGAGTGTGAAGTTCTGAGCCGCCGCGGGGGCACACTCTGCCTGTAGAAGAACCAAACCATTCCTTTCCTTTCCTCTTCCAGAAGCCTCTATCTTTATTAGGAGGGATTCCTACAGGCAGCACCTACCCTCATGATTTCAGTTGCCATCTGATGACTGGGACTTCCAAGTGGAGCCCAGACCTCCCTCTCTGGAGCCGCAGACAAGCTGCGGGGAGCTTTGGATGGCTCCACCTGCATGTCCATCTTTATTAGCTTGGGACAGGGCTGGTTTCCACAACGACCCTCAACTCGGCCACTCCTGGAGCTGGCGGTCCCAAGAGCCACTTAACCCACAACTGGGAGACTGACGTCCATACCCACCAGACCCCCTGTGGGGGCATCCAAGGTCCTCCCCCTACTACTCAAGCCCCTGACTCCAGCTGTGACTGGCATATGGGGGCCAGCAGGAAGGCCATTCCCAGATGAGAACCCCCACCACAGCTGGGCACCTTCACCAGCTCTGGGGCTACCACCCCTACTGCAGATGGCGTCTACTACTCCTAATATTCCTGCAACCACTCTGTTCTCAGACAATATGAGGTGCAGCCAGCCAGCAATTCCACAGAACACAAAGGGACAAACAGCTCCAGGCTCATGGCAATAACACAGTAGCTGTAGTGTGACTGAATGAACGAATTCAAAACTAATACACATCTTCCAGACAGTCTCATTGAGAAGAAATTCAGTGAAGGAATGAACATTTCTTAGTTCCATTTTGCAATGTGCCCAGGCAATGTACTACATGCTTCCAAATATTATGTCATTGAGCTTTGGAAATAGAGAAAGAAAGTACATCTTTTCATCCTCATTTTATAGATAAGAGGACTGAGGCTCAGAGAGGTTAAGTAACTAGGTTGAGGCCACAGAGCTACTAAGTGGAAGAGTCGAGGCCAGTGGTTTCTGCTCACGGAGGTGGTAGAAGGTAGTATTTCAGGGCATGCATTCAGGAGTCAACAGACTTGGGTTCAATTCCATCACCTATTAACTGTGTGACCTGAGACACATGCTCAAAGTTCTCTGAGTCTCCATTTAATGTTTCCATTTAAATGCAAAATGGAAATAATATCTATCTCCAAGGTTACTAAGAATATTCCAACACATATGAGAAACATTTAATAGACTGATTGGGCCCAAGGGCTTAATCCACAGTGACTATTAATAGTATTGGCTGTTTAGTAACTGTTTTGTTATGTTCAGATGTTCAGGAAGAAGGGAAATGTCCGTTTTGAAAGTCTTCATAGCCGGCACAGTGGCTCACGGCTATAATACCAGCACTTTGGGAGGCCGAGGCGGGCAGCTCACCTGAGGTTGGGAGTTCAAGACCAGCCTGACCAACATGGAGAAACCCCACCTCTACTAAAAATACAAAATTAGCCAGGCATGGTGATGCATGCCTGTTATCCCAGCTACTCAGGAGGCTGAGGCAGGAGAATCACTTGAACCCGCGGGCGGAGGTTGCAGTGAGCTGAGATCTCGCCATTGCACTCCAGCCTGGGCAACAAGACCAAAACTCCATTCCAAAAAAAAAAAAGAAAGAAAGTCTTTGGAGCAAGAAGCTACAGGGGCCTGGCTGAGGCCGGACAGCAATACAGAGGTGCCACCTTGTGCAGTGGGCAGTCCTTCCATTTCCTGAGCTGTCAAGGGTGAGCAGGAAGCAGTGGGCAGTTGGGGCAGGACACTCAGAACAGGGGTCAAGCACCGCCTTGCTGGGAAGAAACTTTCTTAACGGAACAGGCTGTTCAGGAGGCAGTTCATACCTGTATCTAATGACCTCCCAGGACAGGGCAGAGGAAGTGGTGAGAAACTCAAAGCAGCACTTCCCAACTTTTTATGCCCAATACAGCTGAGGAATGTGGCCATCCACCTGTAATAGCAGCTCAGTGGGGTGTCTTGGGTTGGGTGGATGGGCCACAGCATTTGAAACAGCCCCTCCCAACCCCAGGAAATTCTGATGTGAGAATTAATGGTCTAAATGACATGGGAAAGCTTAGGGTGAGAGAAAGTTTTATGTAGGCTGTTTCTGAAAAACAATTAGGTAAGTGACAAGCAGGGCTGCCATGTTTAATTGTCTAGGTTGGGCACTGCACAAGGGCATCCTAATTAAGGAGACACCTCTCACACTACATCTTTTTTTGTTGTTGTTTTCGTTGAGACAAGAGTTTCACTCTGTTGGCCAGGCTACAGTGCAGTGGCATGATCTTGGCTCACTACAACCTCCACCTCCCAGGTTCAAGCAATTCTCCTGCCTCAGCTTCCCAAGTAGCTGGGACGACAGGCGTGTGCTACCATGTCCAGCTAATTATTACTATTTTTATTACTAGTAGAAATGGCGTTTCGCCATGTTGGCCAGGCTGGTCTTGAACTCCTGACCTCAATGATCCACCCACCTCAGCCTCCCAAAGTGCTGGGATTATAGGCGTGGGCCTCACACTACATCTTTTCCAAAGTCCTGGCTATGTTATTTTAGACAATGACTATACATATTTGTACATTCATTACAGTCTCTTTCTGATGAACAGGAGAAAAGTGTCTTGAGAAAGAGACATCTTTTTCTAATTCACAAAAGGAACCATATGAATGAACTGTAGTCCTAGTAAAGGGTGTGTAACTTATATGTAAATTTACAAAATTCAACATCTTCTGAACCTGCCCTCACCTTTGTGTATCTAATATAAATTAGAGATGAATCAGAACTTGGGCTAGCAATTTAACAGACTTTCCTGTGCCTTTCTCCTGTCGCTACATTTTAAGCTGGAAGGGACCCTGGAGGTTAGCTAGTCTACTTCCTTATACATGCGGGGTTAATCTGAGGCCCACAGAAGTCGTGTGGCTTACTGTCTTAGCCTGCTCAGGCTGCTAGAACAAAATACCATAGAATAGGCGGCCTCAACAACAAAACTTTAGCGGGGCGCAGTGGCTCACACCTGTAATCCCAGCACTTTGGGAGGCTGAGGCAGGCAGATCACTTGAGGTCAGGAGTTCAAGACCAGCCTGGCCAAAATGGAGAACCCCATCTCTACTAAAAATACAAAATTACTCTTTCCACCTCAGGTCGTCACCGCGAGAGGAGCCGCCGCCATGTCTGCGCATCTGCAACGGATGGTCGTGCGGAAGTGCTCCAGGTTTCCCATCAAGAGGAACAAGCAGACCTACAGCGTCGAGCCCAACAACTTGAAAGCCCGCAACTCCTGCTCCAGCGGGCTGATTCACTGCAGGACTGTGGGCGTGGAGCCGCCAGCCGACGGCAAAGGTGTGGTGGTCATGAAGCGGAGATCCGGCCTGCGGAAGCCTGCCACCTCCTACGTGCGGACCACCATCCACAAGAATGCTCGCGCCACGCTCAGCAGCATCAGACACATGATATGCAAGAACGAGTACCGGCCCGACCTGCGCATGGCGGCCATCCGGAGGGCCAGCGCCATCCTGCGCAGCCAGAAGCCTGTGATGATGAAGAGGAAGCGGACCTGCCCCACCAAGAGCTCCTGAGCCCCCTGCTCCCAGAGCAATAGTCAGCTGGCCTTCTCAAAAAAATATATATATATACAAAATTAGCCGGGCATGGTGGTGCGTGCCTGTAATCCCAGCTATTCCGGAGGCTGAAGCAGAAGAATTGCTTGAGCTCAGGAGGCAGAGGTTGCCGTGAACCAAGATCATGCCATTGCACTCCAGCCCAGGCAACAAGAGCAAAACTCCATCGCAAAAAAAAAAAAAAAAAAAAAAAAAAAAAACCAGAAACTTAGTTCTGGAGGCCAGGAAGTCAACATACCAGCTAATTCTTTTCCTGGTGAGGACTCACTTCCTCGATGGCAGGTGGTTGTCTTCCCTTTGTCCTCACGCGGCCTCACACGGCAGAGAGAGAAAGCAAGCTCTCTGGTCCCTTCGTCTAAGGGCACTAATCCCATCAGGAAAGCACACCCTCATGACCTCATCTAAATCTAATTACCTCCCAAAGGCCCCACCTCCTAATACCAACACAAGGGGTTTAGGCTTTAACGTTTGCATTTGTGGGGTCACATGCATTCTGTCTATAACACATACATAAGGTCATCAGGAGCCAATGCCTATCCCAGGGCCCATACCCCTGTAGGCATCACACTGGCTGCCAGCTGGCAAGGCCTTCAGCAGGACTGGGAGGAAAGCTTCCTCCTCCAGCTTCCCATCAAGGCCTCCCCAAAACGTTCACCTTGCCACAGCCGTGCCTGGTCAGAGAAAGGGCAGTGTGTTTCCAAGGACTAAGGTTTTTGGAGGGGTTGGGTGCCACTGCGTCAATCCTGCCTGAAATTACACAGCCATTGGCTGGGGATTGGAAGTCTTCTGCCCACCCTGAGATTCCCACCATTGAGGTAAGAGTTATCCTAGCACTTGATCATAGTCCTGGAGTCTCATGAAAAATGGCTTGGTCCACTGCCCCAGGAATGCCTTCTGCAGGGTTTGGCTGATCAGTTGAGGATTCCTGCCCAGTAGCTGGAGCTTGAATCTTCAAACTATAGACTGAATACACACATGTACTTGGAGGGTCAGAGGGACTAGAAAGCAAGAAAGCATCTTGTCCAAAGTCTCAGCAAAGATGTACTGACATGACTCCAGCATCCGAATGTCTGTCACATCCCAGGAAACAACTCTTGGCAAAGACCTCCCTGCAAGAAGCTCAGAAGACTTCAGACCCCGATCCTGTCCCTTCCCAATGGCCCGTGAGAAAGTCGACTTTCCTTGAACAGGAGCTAGAGTGTTGCATGTGCCTCTCCAGGGCATACACTGGGTTTTGCATGGGAAATGTAAATGCCTTCTGTGGAGGGACTTTTTTTTTTTTCTGTCTTTTGTTTTATTGAAGAAAAATCCAAGACCCAGGAAGGGATGTGAGTTGGGCCAAGAACCAGAGGTTTTAAAACACAAAATGAGAAACTCGGACTTCCAGACAGTGGCTCTGGAGCCTGGCTCTGTAATTCATAACCAAGAAGTATGTGGAAGAGTGACTGGTCCTCCAAGAAGAAGAATGGAGGAGAGAGATGCAGGGGTAGGGAAGGCAGAGAGAAAAATGGAGCTCAAAAGCCTGAGCATAATGAGGGGCTGAGGTCACAGGGAGCAGAGGAAGGGAGGCACCCAACAGGGAAGGAAAGGGGAGAGGAAGAAGATCTGGGGCAATGCCCACCCCCCTGGTAATCAAGAAAATGCAAATGAAACGCTACCACCGTCTCACAAAGATGGGCAAAAATTGAGATTTTTGCATGAATGCCAAGTGCTGGTGAGAGCACAGAGCAATGGGAGCACTCATGACAGCTGGCAGGTCAGGTGCAAATGGGCACAACCCCTTGAGAAAGCGGTCTGGCTTTACCTGATAAAGCTAAAGATGCACAAACATAATGTTCAGCAATTCCACTCCTAGGAACCCACCCTTGAGAAAATCTTGCATGGGTGATCCAGGAAAGGAGTTCAAGAGTGTCCAGAGCAGCTCCATGGATAATGACCAAAATCAGGAAAATATCTAAATGTCCAACAGGAAAATGAAGGAATAAATCATGGTGCATTCACAATATGGGATATTACAGGGCAATGAAACAAACAACCGCCTCACTCAATACTATGGACGATGCCACAGTGCAATGTTTAACGAAAAGAAGTGAGACCCAAAAGACTACACAGAGTATGACCTTCCTTCAGGCCAGGTTCAGCCAAGTCTTGAACTCCTGGCTCAGGGGATCCTCCTGCCTTGGCCTCCCAAAGTGCTAGAATTGCAGGTGTGAGCCACCACGCCCAGCCCACATATGCATTTCTAAACATTCAATGTAATTTTGTCTTCCTTTGAACTTTATAGAATTAGGGTCATCCTCTGTGTAGTCTTTTGTAATTCCAGCATTTTGGGAGGTCAAGGCAGGTGGATCACGAGGTCAGGAGTTCAAGATCAGCCTGGCCAAGATGGTGAAACACCATCTCTACTAAAAATACAAAAATTAGTCAGAAGTGATGGTGAACACCTGTAATCCCAGCTACTTGGTAGGCTGAGGCAGAGAACTGCTTGAACCCAGAAGGCAGAGGTTGCAGTGAGCCAAGATCACATCACTGCACTCCAGCCTGTGCAAGACAGCGAG
This sequence comes from Alouatta palliata, assembly GCA_004027835.1. Taxonomy (NCBI): domain Eukaryota; kingdom Metazoa; phylum Chordata; class Mammalia; order Primates; family Atelidae; genus Alouatta; species Alouatta palliata. Next base: position 11,270 of record PVKV010034980.1, read on the forward strand.
ACTCCGTCTAAAAAAAATAAATAAGGGTTAGCTGGGCATGGTGGTGTGCACCTGTAGACCCAGCTACTTGGGAAGCTGAGATAGGAGGAACACTTGAGCCTAGAAGGCAGAGGTTGCAGTGAGCCAAGATCACGCCACTGCACTCCCACCTGGGGGACAGGGTGAAACTCTGTCTCAAAAAATGAAGGGAAATTAAATTAAAATAGAAATGCAGACATAGATGGAAAACTTGATAGAAACGCAAGAAAAAATTCAGAGCATGATTAACCCTAAGGGGAAGCGAGGCAGCTGTGATGAGGACAGGCCCGTGGGAGTGGGTTCTGGGAAGCAGCCAGTGTTACTATTTCTTGACCTGGGCAGTAGCTACGTGGACATTCACCTTACAATTATCCCTCACACTGCGCATGCATTTTCTGCATTCTTCTGTCTGCAATAATAAACCTCCAGTGTCCGTGCTGGTGAGCAGAGTCTGGTGCCGGGGCTGTGGGGTCAGCGGGAGGAGGAGCTGCCCTCAGAGCAGGTCTCTCCAGAGCTCAGGTGAACTTCTCCCCATCCCTTGCCCCCAACTATGTTCCCTCTTTCTTCACATCTGCTAGTCTCTGGCTCATGGGCTGAAACTGAGCCAGTCCTGGGAGCTAGCCAGCCTGTGGCTAGAAGGCGGCAGGGCCATCTCCTGCAGGGCATTGGTGCGAAGGGCAAGGAACTGCCCGGCTCAGGATAGAGGCGATTATGGGCCCCTCACACGACTTCCTGGGGCCAGGGACCAATGCCCTGCGGCCGGCCTCAGTGATGGTCCGACAGAGCGGGGGCCCCGTCCCCACCCTCCCTGCGCTCCTGAGGACACGGCAGCCTCTGAGGTCCTCCGCCAGCACCGGCCCTTGCCCTGGAGAAGTGACTGGCAAAACCTTAGTTTCAGGACACCGAAACGTGCTCCAGAAAGAAACACACCAATCTCCACCGTGACAACAGCATCAACGACGGTAACCTCCCCTCCACACACAGACTGACGTGCTGCTGCCCTTCTGACTGTCCCCATGCTCACACACGGCACCAAGAGAGGCTTTTCTTAAACCCCTCCTCACAGATGAGAGACCTGAGGCTCACAGAGGCAAAGAGCACAAGTCCACACAGCCAGAAAGAGGAGGGTTAGAATTCAAACCCAGAGCAGAGTCCATCCAAGGCCTATGCTCTCGTGGGGTGCCCCAGCACCCCCAAGAACGGTGCCGTCCCCACAGCATGCCCCCACCCCTTCCAGCACCATCGCCCGCAGCACCCCAGGGAGCCGTTGCCCTGTGAGAGTTCTGCACTCAGAGGCCATGACTCAGGGAAGGGGCCAGCCCAGGCCAGCCCCTCCTTCCTTAGCTCCCAGCGCTCAGAGAGCAATGAGTTCAACCTCCTCCCTTAGAGCTGCCACATGAAGGCCCAGAGCGGGTCAGGGACCTCCCCACCATCACACAGCCTCCATGTCACGGCAGGATGCTTTTTCTTTCATTGTACCTTTGTGCTTGCTCCAGTTCGGGTCCTTGTCCCTCCCTCCGAGGACTTCAGGGGTCTTGACCCGCCCTCCCATTTGCCTCCCCACAACAGGTGGCTCGGTGGACCTCTCACCTCTCACCTCTCTGTCCAGAGGCCAAACCCCTGTCACTGGAGTAATCCAGCGTCCTTGGTCTCTGTAGAGACGTTGATGCTTATGGGCCCAGGGAGGCAAGGACAGGGCTGCCCCTAGCGTGGCCCACCCTGGTCCCCCCAAGCCACGAAGTCCTAGGCCACAGCCTCCTGTCCGGGCAGGTGCTGGGCAGCCGTGAGCCCTGCTGCTGGCGTGCTCCAGCTCTCAGCAAAGCTCTCCTTGAATAAACAAGGCTGCATAGCAACCACTCTCTGAAGGAGCCCACAGCTCCCTGCCTGAGGGAGAGACAGAGCCGGGAGACTTTTCCCCTTGGTCTCATTGCCTCTGTGACTCACCTCAGCACAAGCACTCCCAAGTGGCCAGTCTGTCCTCTAGGGTCATGGACACCACAGAAAGAGAGCGCAGTGGGCCCCCTGCCTGGTGGTTGCAGCCAAGAAGTGCATAGCAGGCTTGGTGCAGGCATGTTGATGGCGGTGGAACCCCTGGTTTTGCTTATGGCCTCTGGACTCAATCTGCTTCTGCGTACTAGCTCTTCTAGAGGCAGAAGGGCAGAGCGAGCATCCAGGCCTTGGCAGCAGGCAGAACTGGGTTTGAAGCCTGATCCTGCTACTTCCAGCTCTGTGCCCTCTGGTCAGAACTTTACCTTTCTTGACCTCAGTTTCCTCATCTATAAAATGGGTACAACAATAGTACTGACGTGACAGGGTTTCAAAGGTGCATGTAACAGCTGTAGTTTTGTCTAGCACTTGGTAGGCTTTCCATCACGTCCCCAGAAATCCTTGCAGAGCAGGAAGCCTGTGGCCTTCTTCCCAACCAGATTTCTCCACCTTCACTTTTGCTGAAGCACACATGGGCTCTTCACACTCTGCCTCCACCGGATGGCCGAGCAATGCACGTTCCTGAGGTGGGGCGGCCATGCTCTGTGCCAAGTGCTAGGGACACAGGAAGCAGCACAGCCTGCCCTCGGGAACTGAGTGATGGAGAGGGGCCCCAGCAGGTAACGCCCTGCTCGTTTCTGTGTTGCCTGCAATAAGGGAGCACAGGCAGGCTGTATCAATAGCAATAAGAGCTGTATTGTTAGCACAGCCCTTATGAACCAGGGCTCTGGCCAGGCGTGGTGGCTCACGCCTGTAATCCCAGCACTTTGGGAGGCCGAGACAGGCAGAACACGAGGTCAAGAGATTGAGACCAGCCTGGCCAACATGGTGAAACCCTCTCTCTACTAAAAACACAAAAATTAGCTGGGTGTGGTGGTGTGCACCTATAGTCCCAGCTACTCAGGAGGCTGAGGCAGGAGAATCGCTTGAACCCGGGAGGCAGAGATTGCAGTGAGCTAAGATCGTGCCACTGCACTCCAGCCTGGGCAACAGAGCGAGACTACATCTCAAAAAAAAAAAAAAAAACTGGATTCTGATCCCAGCAATGACATCTTAGGCAAGAAACAAATTCTCCGTCTTGGTTCTCTCACATGCCCAGCAGGGAGACCGCAGATCCTCCCTCTCTGGGGTGGCTCCAGTGACCCTCAGTGTGCCCCCAGACACAGAGCACACACTCACCCTCACTGTGACCATGGACAGAGAGTGAACCCCAGGGCCAGTGAGGTGTGACACCCCCGAGGTAAGGAGCAGGCCAGGTGAGGAGCATGTGTGGAAAACACTGAGGCAATCACACCCTGAGTCCTGGGCCTCAGGGGGAGCCAGCAGCTGCCCGGAAGGATTGGGGGGTGCTCCAGGTAGGGAGGGGAGCCAGGCTGCCACCTGGAAGCTCTCTGGAACTCCACTGAAGAGATCTCAGAAAGGGACATGAATCCCAGGACTCAGTCATTTGTTGTGGCTTCTTTTCCCATTCTAAAAAAATATTTTCAGCTGGGCGCAGGGGTTCATGCCTGTAATCCTGACACTTTGGGAGGCCAAGGCAGGCAGATCACTTGAGGTCAGGAGTTCGAGACCAACCTGGCCAACGTGGTGAAATCCCATCTCTACTAAAAATACAAAAGTTAGCCCGGCATAGAGGCGTGTGCTATAATCCCAGCTATAAACCCTCTCTCTACTAAAAATACAAAAATTAGCTGGGTGTGGTGGTGTGTGCCTATAGTCCCAGCTACTCAGGAGGCCGAGGCAGGAGAATCACTGGAACCCAGGAGGCGGAGGATGCAGTGAGCCAAAATCACACCCCTGCACTCCAGCCTGGGCAACAGCAAGAATCCATCTCAAAATCACACCCCTGCACTCCAGCCTGGGCAACAGCAAGAATCCATCTCAAAATCACACCCCTGCACTCCAGCCTGGGCAACAGCAAGAATCCATCTCAAAATCACACCCCTGCACTCCAGCCTGGGCAACAGCAAGAATCCATCTCAAAACAAAATACATATATATATACATATGTATGTATTTATTTGTTTAATATATATATATTTCTTCATATATATATTCATACTTAATTTTTTTCTTTCTATATATATTCATAATTTTGTTTTATTTCTTATATAAGAAATATACATAATAATATATATTTTTACATATTAAATATGTATTTCTTATAATATATTAATACATATATAGTATTTTATTAGTATATAGTATATATAGTATGTAGTATATATTAAATATATATATTTAATATATATATTTTAAGAATGAAAAGAAAATTAATATATTCATACTTAATTTTGTTTTCTTTCTTAAAAAGCCCCCAAATTGTTTAAGCCTCAACCTCGCAAAGCCTGGATCAACCCCTGGAGGAAGGGCAGTCAGACCCTTGGAAGAGGGTCAACAGCTACGATGGAAGCCAGGTGTCGCCTGTCTCCTCCAGTGCCCAATGCTCCCAGCCATCTCCTTGACTCTCCTGGGTATGCTCACACTGGCCTGGCCCGCCCCAGAACCGATGAACAAACACTTGATGTGGATGAATTAAACTGACTCATGATACAGACTCACATGCTGGGAGGAGGGCTCTTGAAAGAATTAAGTAAGTAGTCCCCTCCACATCCACAGGGGATCGCCCCCACCAACCCCAGAAAGCCGCTCCAGATTTCAGAGACCAACATTCTATAACTTTCCGTGCTGATGAATTTGGTTAGTGGAAGACTACTAAATTCTGGTCCTGTTCCCTCAGTAAAAAATGTCACCAAGAGTCCTCTTGGCCCTTGCTGATTTTTTTTTTTTTTTTTTTTTTGAGACGGCGTTTCGCTCTTGTTACCCAGGCTGGAGTGCAATGGCGCGATCTTGGCTCACCTCAACCTCCGCCTCCTGGGTTCAAGCAATTCTCCTGCCTCAGCCTCCCGAGTAGCTGGGACTACAGGCACGTGCCACTATGCCCAGCTAATTTTTGTATTTTTAGTAGAGACGGGGTTTCACCACGTTGACCAGGATGGTCTCGATCTCTTGACCTCGTGATCCACCCGCCTCGGCCTCCCAAAGTGCTGGGATTACAGGCGTGAGCCACCGCGCCCGGCCGGCCCTTGCTGATTTGTAAGTGAACAAACCTGTTTCTATGTCTAGCACCATGAAAGACTAGGTATCCTGAGCACACCTCCCTTCGCAAATGACCTGGACAGCCTGTGTCCGGATAGTCTCCTGATCACAGAGCTGGGCTATTAGCAGGGACTTCACTGAGGGGTCTTCTCCTCCCCCTGCTCTGGGATGCAGCTGTCATGCTCTTCCTCTCTCCTGGCCTTTGCTCATGCTGTTCCCTCCACCCCAAAAGCCTTTCCCATATCCCTTCCAACCCCTTACTTACGCCTATCTCTGGCTGGACATGGTGGCTCACTCCTGTAATCCCAGCACTTTGGGAGGCCAAGGTGGGCAGATTACCTGAGGTCGTGAGTTCGAGACCAGCCTGGCCAACATAGTGAAACCCCGTCTCTACCAAAAATACAAAAAATTAGCTGGACATGATGGTGCACGTCTGTAGTCTCAGCTACTAAGGAGGCTGAGGCAGGAGAATCGCTTGAGCCCAGAAGGCAGAGGTTGTGTTGTATTTGAGGCAAGATTAAGGAACCAGCACCAAGACAAAAGTATGCCAAATAGCAGGGTTTATTAAGCCGGCGACCACGGAGGACTCGCGTCTCTCCAACCCGTGGCACCGAATGGAGGGTGTTAAGACCCTTTATACCCGTAGGACTCACTTTGGGAGTTAGAGTGAGAGGGGGTGGGGGTGAGGGACACAGACATTTAGGGGTTTTCGT
>PVKV010034981.1:0-17114 GCA_004027835.1 Alouatta palliata
TTCAAGACCAGCCTGACCAACATGGTGAAACCCTGTCTTTAAAAAAAAAAAAAAAAAGAAAGAAAGGCTGAAAACATAGGCCTGAGAAGAAGAAAGTCATTAGAAAAGTCTCTGTGTGGGTCTCTGTAACAATGGCTCCAGTAGCTAACCGTGTCACGGCGCGTTAGTTCCCCCAGTCTCTGTGTGGGTCTCTGTAACAATGGTTCCAGTAGCTAAGCGTGTCACGGCACATTAGTTCCCCCATACCACTACCACCCGCTCTGTAATTATTTTCTGTGTTTTTCAGGCCGTGCAGATAATGGCTTCAAAAAAGGGAGGCACCTAGAGGAAGAGACCAGAAGGCTAAGTTGATGCCCAAAGAGATAAAAGCAAGAAATGGTCAGCAAGGAAGACAGCAGCTGAATTCCTGAAATAGCAGTTACCTCACTGAGTCTGGAAAGAGAATGGAAAGCATGTAAAGCACAATCAGATGGAAATGGCATGGCCAAAAAAATGTCCCCACTGCACGGGACCCCCGAAACCCCTCCCAGCAGCATGGTCAGGTCTGACCTCCACAGAGGAAGAAGTTCAGGCCTCACACTTCAGGCCTACGCCTCCTAATGGACCGACACGCACGCGTCCATGACGTCTTAGCAGCATGAATGGGGAGCTTCAGAGAGCCCTCCTCCCAGCTCAGCCTGTGAGCGCCCCCCACGTTCTACCACCTAGGTCATTCCCATGGAACATGGGATGCAAGGAGCCAGCGGACTCCCCAGAAGGGCCTGACAAGTGATGACAAAGAGAGGAAGCTGAAAGACTGGGATTCCAGTGCCAACCCCATGGCTTACCATCGGCCGTTCTCTCATCTCCACTTCAATCATCAAGGGTAGAGTGGGTAGATTTGTATAATGTGTGTTTTAAATTATTCTTGGAAAAGGAATACATGCAGATGGTTCAAGTTTAAAATTACAAAAGGATATTCAGCAGCGAGTCTCCCTCCCGCCCCTGCCCCTGCCTGCATCGCCCCTCCTGGAGGCAGCCAGCCTGTGCACGCTCTTCAGAAGTAGTTCATCCTTTGCTTTGTTCACACAAACGGCAGCTCCCACACACACCTCCCACGCTTGGCATCATTTTCTCAACACTACCCCTCAGAGATTGTCCAGTGCACACACACATACAAGTGCTATTTCGTTTCTTTTTCTTCAGGCTGTCTTCCACTGCATGGAGGTGCTGAAGTTCTGGGTAGCTTCTCAGGATCCCTTCCAGCTCTGAGATTCCAAGTTGTCCATAAAATGTGTCTTTCAGCTGCCTATGGTGGACTGAGGTGGGCACCCCACCACAGAGGAGGCCTGACCTCTCCTCCCCTAGAGGTGCTCTGGAAAGGAACCCCTCCCATAAACCAGGCCACTCCTCACACCAGCCCTGGGACGGTCACTTTCTAGCCAGATGGCAGACTGACGGGCAAATCGGGCGTTAACATCTTTGTTTCTAGGCTGTGAGGGACGGAGGCTTCCATGACCACATGGGAGATTCCCAGCAAATTCACCCCACAAAATACCCAAACACATTTTAGGAAATGCCTGGCCAGAAAGAACAGCCCTCACTTTCCCTAGAGCTGGTCTGTCCCTGTGTCAGGATAACATCCCACTGGGTGGTTTGTCTCTTAGAAAAGAAAAAGAATTAGGTTCTGAGGACAAAAGAGGCGGCATCCTCATCTTGTGTCAGGGTTCCCTTATCCGGCTACAAAAAAAAGCACTGGGGTCAGCCTGCAGAACTGCTGAAGGCCCCACAGGAGTCTTGGGCAGACTGCACGACAGTGAATGACCCTCCTCATCCAGTGAGGAGCCAGGAGAGAAGGGGAATGAGCCACAGAGGGAAGGGAGAGACAAGGACAGGCAGGCAGAGGGAGGGGGAGCGGGCAGAGCCAGGGAAGTGGGCGTCTGAAGCCCAGCAGGAGGATGGGTAGTGCAGAGACTGTTAAAGTCACCAGAGGCCTCAGACCTGAGAAACAATGGCACAGAAAGGGTATCTGGAGCAGAAAGACTGATTGGTAGGCCAGTCATTAGCAGCTACCTAGTACTGCATAGCTAAGTGCCCATGACTTAATGATCTGAAACTGTAACAATTAGTTATCATCTCTCGTAGTTTCTGTGGGTCAGGAATTCACTAACGGTCTGGCCGGGTGGTTGGGCTTGGAGTCTGCCACAGCCTGAATGTATCCCCTGGAAAGCATGTGCTGGAAACTTAATCCCCAGGGCAACGGTACCCAGCGCAATGGTACCCAGCGCAACGGTACTGGGAGGGGCTACTGAGAGGTGATTAGACAGTGAGGGCTTTGCCCTCTTGAATGGATTAATTCTGTTATCATGGGAATGGGTTTGTTATCTCAGGAGTGGATTCATTATTAAAGAACAAGTTTGATCCTCCTTCTCCCTGTTTCTCTCCCTCCCTCCTTCCCTTTGTTTGCCCTTCCACCATGGGATGATATAGCAAGAAGGCCCTTGCCAGATGCTGGGCCCTCAGTCTTGGACTTCCCAGCCTCCAGAACCGTGAGCCAATAAGTTTCTGTTTATTATGAATTGCCCAGTCTATGGCATTCTGTTACAGCAGCACAAAGCAAACTAAGAGGGTTGCAGTCAGATGTCAGCCTGGGCTGCCGTTGTTTGAAGGCTCTGCTGTTGCTGGGGGATCCACTGCCAAGGCAGCCCTCACTGGCTGCCAAGCTGCTGCTGGCTGCTGGCAGGAGGGCTAAGCGCCTACCTGTGTGGCCTCCCCAGGGCTGCTTGGACATCCTTATGGCATGTGGCTGACTTCCCCCAGCATGAGTCATCCAAGACAGCAAGCTGGGAGCTGCAGTGCCTTTTCTGACCCATCAACCTTGTGCTGGACACAGAGGCCAGCCCTGATTGAATGTGGAAAGGACTGCATGAGCGTATGGTTCAAGAAGGCCAGAACCATCGGCAGTCACCTGGGAGTCACAGACAGAGAGAGACAAGACATTGTATGGAAACTCTGAGTGGCTGTGTCAAGTTCATAATGTTCCGTGAACATGGATAGAGGAAGATAAGGATGAATGATTACCAAGGAGAGGAGAAAAAATAATAAGCAAATTCTGTGCTTCCACTGGACAGTGGTACCTGAAACTTTTTCCTTTCTCACCTTGCCTGTTATCGTAAATGATTTTAAATAATATCAGTAATGCATGCTTGTATCTTCACAATAAGAATGTCTAACAAAGCCCTCCTTAACCAAACCAGCTTGAATGCCAGCCCTCCCCAGAGGGTAATCACTGTAACCATGCTGATGTCACATCCCAGGACTTCCCTTCACAGCTTTTCTTTTACATTGCAGTGTGTGTGTGTGTGTGTGTGTGTGTGTGTGTGTGTGTGTGTGCAGGAAATTTCATTTCATAGAAAATGTAATTCCATTTTGTATTTTGTTACATAAATGTATCATATCATCGCTCTTAGAGTTATTTTTCCACTTACCAGTACGTCTTGGACACTACTCTGTGCAGATGTACGTAAGCCCACACCTCATTCTTTTTGGCCACAGTGTGGCATTACACAGGGTGGCTGCAGCATGGTTGTACCCACTTTCCTAAAGTGTACCCACTTTACCCACCTGAATATTTTTATTCAGGTGGCTTGCATTTTTTCTATTAGCAGTAAACCTTGTATGTGCATCTTTGTACATTTACTTCTAGACTATTATTTCTGAGTATATATCTTAATTTTATTATGTTGCAATCAGTACGTGTGACCTATATCATGATTTCTATTTTTTGGAGTTTGTTGATGATTTATGGCTTAACACATGATCAATTTCTGTGACTGTGCACAGAAATTGAAAATAATGCACATAGTTGAAAATAATATATATCCTCCAGTGGGTAAAAAGAAATGCTGTCTATATTTTCAACTATATACATTATTTTCTGCTGTGTGTCAGGCCCTGTGATAAGGACTTTGCATGTATAATCTCATCTGATCCTTACCACAGCCTATAAGGGAGGATTATTATTATCCTTGTTTTTCAGATGAAAAACCCAGAACAAAGAGGAACCCGATATCGCATACCTAAAAAGTAGCAGAACTGAGACTTAACTTACTCTTGGCTGTAAGTGGCCCACCTCACAGTTGCTTTTCCTAAAGCCCTGCTCTTATTTTATGTAGCCCTGAGAGAGAAAGACAAAATCTGCCAATTTCTGTGACACAACGCTTTCTCACACATGTGAATATTTATATGTGTTGAAATAATTCTTTTAGACTTTTTCTTCCGCAGCAGCAGGACCTCACTCTGTTGCTCAGGAGTGCAAGTGGTGCAATCACAGCTCACTGCGGCCTCAACCTCCTAGGCTCAAGCAATCCTCCCACCTCAGCCTCCTGAGTCGCTGGCATTACAGGTGCACATCACTACGCCTGGCTCATTTTTTAATTTTTTGTGGAGAAGAGGTCTCACTATGTTGCCCAAGCTAGTCTCAAACTCCTGGGCTCAAGCAGTCCTCCCACCTCAGCTTCCCAAAGTGCTGGGATTACAGGTGAAAACCAATAAGCCACCACACCTGGCCTTTTAGACTTATTGATAAATCATTTTGTCGTAGATAGTTTCCTCCCAGAACCCGATGCTTCTGTGTCACTTTTGAATCAGAGCCGATTGTCCCCTGCAGAGCGTTGGGGATACAGGATTTATTTGAACGCGCTCAGGTATTGTCTCCGAGGTTTTCTTCCAAGGCGTTCACATCCATTCACATTGGCACTGCCACTGCATTGATGTTGCCACGAAATGTCAACAGAAGGTCCTCAAACGAGAGCCAGAACTCCTGTCCCTCCCAAGTGGCCCTCATGTGGCTTGCTGAAATGAGGGGCTGCCATCATTCACCCAGCCATCGGGCCAGTTCACGCCTGCTCAGGCAGTGACTGCCTCCTGAAGACATGGTGGCCATGGGATATCCTCATTTCGTAGCCATGAAAAAGTGAAAAAAAAAAATGTTTTAGGCACATGTTTCAAGACTATGCAGTTAGGTTCCTGAAGGTCTGTGATACAGGTACATTTATCAGTATGGAATATGCTTTTCACTGCTTTTCACCTTAAGTTCTAAGGGGAAATTATTATTTTATAGATACACTAAAGTTTGGCTTCATTTTGATATTCTATCTAAATCTGATGCCTGTAAACTGAAATTTGAGCCTGCAAAAATAACCAGAGCACTGTGACAAGCCCATCAGAGAAGTGGATTTGTGATGCCTTAAACGTTCCCTCTGTACGGCTAAGTCTCACAGCTAACCACGCTCCAAGTGTAAGTCTGAGCAATGAGTGGATTTGTGATGCCTTAAACGTTCCCTCTGCACGGCTGAGTCTCACAGCCAGCCACGCTCTAAGTGTAAGTCTCAGCGATGAATGAGACTGGAGACAGATTTATAAAATGGGAACTCGGTAAATAAGAATCCCTCCAGTTACCATAGACATAGGGTAAATACGGCTGAGTTACAGCATAAATTAGGAATCATGGATGCAGGCTGTTTTGCTCTCGCTCTCAGCAGTGTGTTGAGAACGCAGTTGTAGGACAGCCGGGTGACGTAGGAGAGCTGCTGGCTCTCCAGAGAGAAACGGATCCCGCTGTCCTGGCTTCCAGCACCGCAGCCTAGCTCTGTCTGTTTTTAAACGTCATGTACCTGGAATCGTAGAATGTGAATGCACTTTCTCCTGGCTTCTTCCACGCAGCATTGTGCTGGTGCACTCACGGGGTGCTGGGGCTCACTCGTCGCTGTTGCTGTGCAGCTTCCATTTCTCCAGGCTGCCGTTGGCAGGCGTTTGCTGTCTCTCCCATTTGGAACTATTACAAAGAGCATTGCCCTGGAGGGCTTGGTGGCCGCATGTCCCCATGCCTGTTGCGTGACTGCCCAGCCAAGGACTTGCTGGGCATAGGGGCACCTGTGGTCAGCTCTTGGATCTCACCAGGCAGGTGCCTAGAGTTGTTGCTTCATGGTCCTATTTAGTGATCCTTTTGAATTCCCATTTAAATAATATTACCCCCCAGGAGGGAAAACATACCCCTACCGATCACCACATGTATCCCAGCGTGACACATGGCTCTCACCAGCAAATGTCATTGAGTAAAGGAAAGGAAAGAGCCATGCAGTCACAGGTGTCCTTGAATTTCCCCTGGGAAGACACTCCAGGGAAGACTGAAACCTCAGCTTTCAACAGACACAGCTGTGAAGACGATCCCATGTCCAGGAATCCTGGAATGCCCCCAGAACTTCTCATCATTATGGAGGCAACAACAGGCTTCCACGTAGAGGCTGCCAATAACCAGAAGGGAAGGCTCTCTGGGCTCACGCTTGCCAGGCTGGGCACTAGTCCACTCCCCACTGCTGTTTCAATTGCTTCTCCTTCTCTGTCTCTCTCTCTGTCTCTCTCTCTTTCTCCCTCTCCTCATCTCATTTTTCTTTACCTGACTCTCTCTTCCCACCCTCGAAACTTGTGTAATTGTGTAATTATATTTATAAAAGTCAAATAAGGTGACTCCATTTTATCATACTCTTTTTCAAAGCTGATGCAGCTTTAAAAGAGGCTAAGTAGCTTGCCCAAGGTCACAGAACATTCACACACACAATTCCCTGGCCCTACAGGTCATGATCTTTCAGCCACATGATCTCTCTACAAAGCCACCAGGATCATATTATAAAGAATGTAAAGAGACTCTCTTCCTACCAGAAAGTCCCTCATGTGTGAGCAAACCCCTAGGACACCAGAAGGACTCTGTGAGATTTGCATAGGAATCCCCTGATACTTCAGTTCTCTCAGTGCGTGGACACCTACTTCTCATCAGGAGGCTTCGATGTCTCTAAATTCATCCCCAGTGTTCTGAAAGGGGTGGTGGATTACACTCAGGCGTGCCTAGCCAATTGTTAAAGAAGATTCCAGTCGAGGCTTGCTTGTGGAGGTACACTGCTCACAACTTAGCTTCTCCAGAGTGGTTCACAAATGCAAAGGACCAAGCAGAGCGTTTATGAGTACCAAGGCTGTGGCTCACTCTCAGGTCAGAGTTCTAATTGTCCACTGTCTGCATCTGAGTAAAGACGCACCCTTCAGTCCTAACATGGAACCTAGAGTAGAGTCTTTCTCCTCTGAGGAGGTCTTGATCCAGAGACCCAATAAGGCCCCCCTAGAAACAAGCACGAATGCTCCTGGTCCTTCCAGCCTCCCCAGAAGCAAAGGGAGGGCACACAGCTGGACTGGGGAGCTGTGGCTCATGGATAGGGGTGCCTGCTGGCTGCCTCAGCCAGGAAGGAGAGGCTACTGTTCCTGAAAAGCAGGGTCCTCTCCTCTGGCAAGTCCACCATCATATTCCAATTAGGTAAGCACAGTGGCACGCAGCGAGGGGAATAACCCAGTATCACAGGCAGCCCCAAACAAAGGGCAATGGGACAGGTGGGTGTAGTCTCCAGTCTTCTCACTGGAAGCCTACCAGCCTTCCAGGGCTGGGTCACCTGGAAATACCAGACCTTTTAGTTTACATCACTAAAAACCAACCACACTCTTACATTTCAAAGAACTTGCACTTAAATCAAAGTGCCAAAACATAATCAAGTTGCATGACTCTGATTTTAATTTAAGGCCTAAATTTCTCCAACAGTGTAGGAGACACTCTGGTGGCCAATGCTGGGAGCCTTATCACCAAGTGGCCTTTGCTTGGGAAGTCAAAGTGCCCCAAAAGGGATTGGGGCTGGAGAACCTTACCGACACATCATCAGTAACTGCCCCTTGATCAACCTTTTCCTCTTTGTGATTACTCCTCTACGACTCCTGTGACATTCTTTCCTCTGATTTTGAGGACAAAGGAAACTGTGCCTCCAAGCCCTCTGCAAGCTCCACTGGGCATAGACAGGCCACATAGCATTTACTGCAATTTTAAGAAATTGTTTAATAGGAAAGGAATCTTCCTAAAAACATTTTCTGATCATCGTTAAAGAATTCAATCCCCTCTTTTAGCTTAGAGATAAATAAAGTCCTGATTACTGGAGCAAAGTACCTTGAGAATTTCCCGTTTATTCCCCAATGACATAATCCTCATGCCAATGAATTGACCATGTGATGTATACGCTCCCGTAATGCCACGTGTTAATGTCAGGGAATAAAATCACAATCTGATTTGATTTTTTTTTTTTTTTTTTGGAGTGGGGAGAACCTGAAACAACATAATGCAGACACATAATCGGCAGACATAAAATAGGCTGTTCATCCGATTTCACACACACTCACAACCGAACCTCACTTCTGAAATCACCATAATTACTTTTTCAAACAATTCATTTTTAATGATTATAAAAGTCTGCATGCCTGTTATGGAAAATATAGGAAATAAAATGACAATCACCACTAAGCCTATGATCCCCCAATAAGCCTTGTTATCATTTTTGGTCTATGGTATTTTAATACTTTTCAAAACATACATAATTTTACAACCCAATATCACATTGTAGATGCAGCTTGCACTGATGTTTTCTTCACTTTGCATGCAACCATTGTCAAAATATTTCAAAATGTGGAAGGATATATGCTAAAGTGTTAGTGATAACCTCTGGGTGGTAGAAATACTGTTATCTTCTAATTTTCTTTATGTTTTATTACCTTCATTTTCTAATTTTATACAATGCACGTTCATTATTATGGAAAGATTATTTTTAAATTCAGAAAGACTATTCTCCATGACTGCATGCTATTCTTATGGATACACCCTGGTCCACTTAATCTTTATCAAAATGGTGGACAGCTGCCCTTTCCAAGGTCTCGGGAGGGGCCCTCGGAATGTGTTCATGTGGTCATACATTTCTGTGAAATTGGCAACAGTAAGCCTAACCACAGTCATTTGAGAGCATTCTGACTTCCCTCCCTCACACATTTGCTGTCAGGTTGTACTGGGAGGAAGTTGAATTGGGCTCATCTATGGGACTCATGATCACTCTCACTGTACCTGTCCCTGCAGCCCCCTAGCATGGCATGCTTTCAGGATGCTCCCAGTGTCAGCAAATCCACGCGGATTTAAGGGGATTCTAGGAAGACGGCTGCAGTAACATGGATTTTGAATCTCCTTGAATCCTATACCAAAATAGCATGGAAGTTAGATAACAAAACCAAAAACACATGGGCAAATTCACAACAAAGCTAGATGATAGAGAGCCTATTCCCAAGGCCCTACGTACAAGCAAGTTGAGGAGACCACCATGGCCCCGGCCCCCATGACACCAGCATCCGTGTGGAGGGAGAAGAGGAAAGTGAGGGAAACCCAGAAAAAAGATGACCTGGCAAAGAATTCAGGACGAATGAAAATCATCTCGGAAATGAGGGCTAAAATGGGAGGAGCACAGGGCAAATAACAGGCAGTCAACGCATTGAGAGAAAGAGAAGAATTTGTTTTAGTCATAAGGAAATAAATGAAAAAATGAAAAGTACTTTTAAGGAAACGGTAAATAGGCAAAAAGGATTCAGCATACAGGTAATAAAGTATCTAGAGAAAAAAAAACTAAAGTAAAAGAGCAGAACAAATACTGAACTCTACAATGACCAAAAAACCTTCCTATAATACAGAATTCAGAAAAAAAAGAAGAGTTGAAACTACATCCTGAAAGAGCACAGCGTGTACTTGAGAATATCCACCCAAAAGGACCAGCACCAAGACATATCCTAGGAAAATTACTGAATTCTAAAGACAAAAAATTAATTCCTTTGTGAATCTGGGTGGAACACACATGAAAGAACATAAAATAAAAGGGGGAGAAAATCTGATTGCCATCATGTGGACAGCAACAGTTACTCCAAAGGAGAAGGAGGAATAGATTTTGCAACCCAAGGAGCTGCTCTCAGTCAGTGCCATGGGGCTGTGCCTGCACAAGGGGCACAGGCAGGCCTGGATGCCCGTGTGTGGCAGGGTGACAAGGCCCAGAAGGGAGCATCACACCCAGCCCGGACTCGTCTGGAGCCACAAGTTGGACAATCGCAGGGGAGCTTAAGCCAAGAGGGAATCCCCTAGGAGGCAATAGGCCAAGACATGCAAGTGCTGGGAGGGGAGAGGAGGGAGGAGGGAGAGCCCACATTGTGTCATGCTGAAGTGAGTAGGTTGTAGGGACTCAAATGTGCCCCTTCTACCAAAGCACAAGCATTCAAGACAACCATCACCAAGTTCAGCCACAGTCCTAGCGCCCTGCTGCTGTCTGTTTTCACAAGAGCACCAGACCGACCAGAAGTGCATGGAGGCACGTGTATGTAGAACTGTGACATGCAGCTTGGTTTTGGAATTCCTGAGCACTGCACCATGCCCGGGAGAACCAGAGATGTCCTTGGCTGTCCTGTACCCAGAAGGACCAAACCGTCGCTGCATCTGCACAGTCCCAGAAATAAAACCACCAACCCAGTTTTCAGCCAGCTCAGGTTTTTTTTGACAGTAGAAAAAGTTGTTTTTTTAAAAAATACATATCAAATAAAGAATGAATATATTCAAGATATACAAGATGTGATTTCCCTAAAAATGAGAAGTAATTTGAGAATTTGACACATTACCTACTATACATAGACAGTCACATTTAACACTGCCGCAAGATTTTGCTTGAAATGCTCAATCTAAATGATTATTTCCCCTCTCATGCCCAAAAGCAGTTGTTTTTTGAACTTACAAGTGAATGTGTCTCTGCTGATTTCTTGAAAACAAACTTTAAGGGAAAAAAAACTACACAGGCATCATTAAATTGTGAGTTTTAGAAAAAATGCATACAGTACTGAAAATTGCAGAGTTATACTCAAATAAGTTTTTTTCTAATGATTTTATCCTAGTAAATGGCCAGAGATTTAAAGTAAGATTTCTATCTGATTTCTATGTCTTAACATAATGATGTTTATCACCCATTATTTACTCCAGGGAAAACTGAAATAAATGTCCAGTGACAGTAGCTTGCCCAAGCATATCGCAATACAGTTGTAGATAAAATACCATGCACTGTTGAGACTTATTATCATATATCTGAAGATTATTAAATGACATAAGAAAATATTACTTGAGATAATGATCAAAACTTTATGTCAAAAATGAATGCCATTTTCAAGTGGCATATATGAATATGTATACACACACATACTTTAACATTGACATATAAACACATTTTTTTTATACTTTAATATCTTGCAGAATTGTTGCATAGGTGCACACATGCCATTGTGGTTTGCTGTCTCCATCCCCCCTGTCACCTACATCAGGCATTTTTCCCAATGTTATCCCTCCCCAACCTCCCCATCCCCCGCTGTCCCTCCCCTAGCCTCCCACCCCCCAACAGACCCCACTGTATGACGTTCCCCTCCCTGTGTCCATGTGTTCTCATTGTTCAACACCTGCCTATGAGTGAGAACATGCAGTGTTTGATTTTCTGTTCTTGTGTCAGTTGCTGAGAATGATGGTTTACAGGTTCATCCATGTCCCTACAAAGGACATGAACTCATCATTTTTTATGGCTGCATAGTATTCCATGGTGTACATGTGCCACATTTTTTTGGCCCAGTCTATCATTTCTTTGTCCAGTGTATTACGCCTAAAACCATAAAAACTGCCACACACCCAGTTTTTATGGTGTTAGTCTTAGAAACATGGAAGGCTTCACGAATTTGTGTTGTCCTTGCACAGGGGCCATGCTAATCTTCTCTGCATCGTTCCAGTTTTAGTATATGTGCTGCCAAAGTGAGCACAGCCAGCTCAATTTTTTAAAAGTTACTAAATGTATAGTTGCAAAGTTCAAAGTCATGAAGAACAAGGAAAGACTGAGGGACAAATGAAAGATTAAGGAGACAGACATGATGACTCAATACTACAGGGCAGCCTGGATTCAACTCTGAAGTAGAAAAATTACATTAGTTGAAAAACTGGTGAAATCCAGCTGAAAACATTTAGGAAATGAAATTCTTAGTTCTGATCAATGTCACGTAGCTATGTAAATTGCTAACATTTTGGGGAAACTGGGCAAAGGGTATTTGGGAACTTTGTACTATGTCTACAACTCATCTATAAATCTAAAATTACTTTAAAACATGAAGTTTAAAAAACAGTTAACACTTTGCAATAAGAGCACAGAAAAAAAAGACAACTAGTTATTTGGCTAAATCCGTTTCTTTTTACCTTTCTGATGGTCCCTAGAACATCACAAGGTACTGTGGGTGGGTCCCAAGTACTCTGCCCCTGTGTTAAGGTCAGAGCTCTCCCTGCACTTGCCCCCATGATCCCCCTAGCCAGGAACTGCTGGGGATGTCTGGGAGCTCTGGTACTGGTCCCTACTGTGGCCATGAACTCCAGCATGGAGAGAAGAAATCATTGGGTGACACCTTCCTGGATTTTCCGTGTGCCTGTCCAGCCACCATCCTCAGCAGATTTACTCTCTGCCTGTTTCTGGATGTGGGGAATTCTGCTGATGCACTTGAAGGGTTGAATGCCTTGCCTATCCTTGCTTACCCAGCAGCACAGTGCTGATGCAGCTAAGCCCATGGCCCTGCCTTGCATGCCCACAAAGCCACACCCACACCATCCTGGAAGGTCTCCCTTAGACTGGCACCAACGCAAACAGCTCAGCACTGTCATCACTGCAGCGCATCCCCAGAGAGCAGAGTCTGACCCCAGCCAGATGCAGGCTGTTAACGGCACCCCACCCCCGGGACCCCAGGGGGCAGGAGTGAGGCTGGGGAGGCAGAGCTGCCAGACCTGGGGCAGGATATTGAGTCAGCCCCTCTGTCTGCCTTTGGGAGTGTGCCTGAGAATGGTCCCAGGGAGGAAGGGGAACATTCCCCCACTGGCCCCTGTACATTGGCTCACCACCGGCAATGCACACTCCACAGCGAGGGAGCCCCACACAGAAAGGCAGAGGCCATGCCAGGCCACATTATCTGTGGGCAAAGCTCAAAGAATTCTGCCAGCATGCAAGGAGGGACCAAGAGGATGGGCAGTGGGGGAAGCAGGGTCCAGGGCAGCTGCCCCATCTTCCCAACAGAGCAACTTCGAGTCTCTGAAGCATTCTCTGCCCAAGGACCCAACCAAGCCCACGTGAGGGCAGGTGGGAGGGCCAAGGGGCTAACAGCTCCAGGGCAGCCTCAGCTGCTTAGTGGTGGTGGATCAAAACCCCGGCTTCCCCACCCACCAGGCAAGACAATGCTGAGGTGTGGTCTGCACATGGTACTGGGGGTCCCTAGCAGGTGTGGACCCCTGCTGCCCATAGTGGAAACTTGTGTCAATGCACACTCCTGGGCTGGCTTCCTTCCCTCTCACATCCCCTCCCTGCAGCTGCCTCCCAGGACCACAGTCACCACTTGCACCCAATCCTACCCATTGGGACTGCTTTGCAGAGAATCCAAATGAAAACTGACTAAGCGGCGTTTGAACCTTACACTGTCTGATTCAGGCCCCAAACGTTTAAACACAATGCTACCACCCTTAGTTGTTGGGAAAGTTGGGTTATTTGAGGGTTCCATTTGGATACTGGCCCCTGTGACGGCCACAGGACATGGGATGCCACCCATCCACTGATGCCACCTTTCAACCTCCCGCCCCAACACCGCCTCGGCAAAATGGGCACCAGACACTCTGGGCACGTTCCGTGCTTCTCCAGATCCGGTGACCACGGAGGAGGAAGACTGTCTTCACCTCTCCGCTCTGCAGCTTTAGATCCTGCATGCCACAGGCCATCCCTGTGGCTCCAAGTCCCTTCATGGCTTTATCTCCCCAAAGGAAAAATCATCACGGGGTTCTTTGTTCACACACGCTGGCTGCAGCCACACCCTGAGGGGCCCGGGCAGGGCGGCGCCACAGGCAGGAGAAGGCCGGCACTACAGAGTTACCCACCGTGGGAGGCTAATCAGGCCGCGCTGACCTTCTCTTCCAGCAGGCGCCGCTTCACTCCCTTTTGGGGGCTAGACAGCATCTCGGGGCCTGGGCACAGCCTGGGAGCGTCAGAGGCGGCGGCCTCCACGCGCCTCCCTCCCTCGGGCCTCACCTCATTCATTGATTCCAAAACTTCCCGGACCCACCAGTAAAAACCCTTCCTTTAAATCCGGGGAACGATGCGGCTGTCGCGGCGGTGGGTGATTTGCTTTTGGGTGACAGGCCCTCAGGGGGTGCGTCACTATGGGGGAGCCGAGAGCGCCCGTGTCCCCCGGATGCCGAGAGAGTCCACTCCGCGATCGCCGCTCCTGGAAAACCGTGTCTTCAGGGCGGGGGCAGCCCAAGCCCCTCCAGTCGGGGGCTGGCCGGCACTGGAGGCCCCGAGGGGAGTCCGCAAAGCCAGGCTGCCAGGCTAACCACGCCCAGCTTCCCCCCAGCCACCGACCAGGCTGCGGGGAAGCTTCCAGAACATCATGCAGGTGTGCCAGACGGCCCTGGGTGTCTGGGCCGGGGCCCCTCCAAGCCCACCTGAAAGAGCCCTCCTGTCCCCCTCGGACCCCCCACCACGGTGGCCTCCGCAGCGCCCCCAGGGCCCGCCGTCCTGGGCCTCCGACTCTGCCCCGTTTGCTAACCTGGACCCTCACCGCGTTTTCCCGCTCCAGTATCTCCACCTCCTCCCTTTCACCGCTCTCCACGAGACCTCCCAAGGTCACATCTCCAGGTAACAGCTCAGTGTCCCACCTGTGTTCGGCTCCCAAAATTGTGCTGTGCTCTCTCATCTCCAACAGCGTTGCCCTGATTTTCCAGGTTTTCTGCCCCCCTGGCTGTCTGCTGGCGGCGCTTAGTTCTCCGCGCACCCCCGCGCACACGTGTTCGCTGTGCCAGCCCCGTGCGAGCTGCCGTTAGGGTCTTAGATGCCGTTAGGGTCGTAGATGACAGCGAAGCTGCAGTCAGCAGCTCCTCTGTCCTGCCCTGTACAGCATGAGATGCGAAGGTAGTGCCCGGGACTGCCTGGGAAACAGGACAGAAAAGCCAAATCCTGCAGAGGAAGGATGACAGCTGGCAGCCGGGTCGGCTGAGAAAGGGGACAGAGGTGGGCAGCCCAGGCTTGGGACGGGCCAGCCTGGGCTCCAATCGCTGTGTCAATGGGTGGTCAATGGGTGGTCACGTAGCCCTTTTAAGCCTCAGTTTTCTTATCTCTAAAATGTGGATGGTAACAGAATCCTTACAGGGCATCAGGAGACGGAGGCTCTGCGATGAGCCGAGACCAGGCCCGTAGAGTTTTCTGTGTACTGGGCTGTTGCTGTTGTCGTCATTAGCCACCGTTTTTCAAATTTCGGAAGCCCATTAGACAGAAAACCAGCTGTTCTTGATGGCCACTTGAGAAAGGGGAAGCAGATTTTTTAATCAGAATGATGCAAATAATTTTCTCCCAGCAACAGTTGTTAAATGCAGGCCTTGGAATCAATAGAATTCTGCTGGGTGCCGAGCCTCACCTGTAACCCCAGCACTATGGGAAGCCAATGTGGGAGGATCGCTTGAGGCCAGGAGTTCAAGACCTGCCTGGGCAACATAGCGAGACCCACCCCCTATATCTACAAAATAAAAATAAATTAGCCGAGTAAGGTAGTGCATGCCTGCAGCCCCAGCTACTCAGGAGGCTAAGGTGAGAGGATTGTTTAAGCCCAGGAGGTCAAGGCTGCAGTGAGCTATGATTGCACCACTGCACTGCAGCCTCGGCAGCACAGAGAGAGACCCTGTCTCTAAAAAAATAGTAAGTACAAACAAATAAAAGGGGATTTGATATCATCAGGCTTGAGTGGTTCCTGAGAGAGAAAAGACCTAGATCATTCCTTACGTTCCCTGGAGTCCTAATATCTTGGTTCTGTGACTCTTCACATCTCCCTAATTAAATTGTCCGGTTTAATCCTCTCCTTGAGCTCTCTCCTCGGCCTCTGTCCTCCCCAGCCTTGCATCCATTCCATGCACACCATCCCTGCCGGGGATGACTTACAAACTGCCGGCTCAACCACTCCACAATATGCTGCACAGACAGACTGCCCTGCTCCTCGGCCACCCTCCTTTGTGCGAAGGCCAACTGCTTATGGGCAGTTGCAATGTCTTCTAAGCAGACAAAAGGCTTGCTCAAGTGTGCAACTATTTGGGGGCATCGGCCACTCCCTTCGCGGGTGGTTAAGGCCTGTGCTGCCTGGAGCCAGCTGCCGAGTCCTGGAGAAGAATAGAGCAGGCATGTGGACGCCACAAAAGCTGCCCGGCCCTGTGCCCTAGGCCAGCCCAGGACTCAGCACATCCTCAACATATGGGTCCCCGGGGGGGGAGGGTCCCCTCATTTAACAATCATGACTTCCCTCTTCAGGAGACAACAAGATTTGGAAACCTTAAATGGGCTGTGTGACTAAATCAAATTCCCAAGGCACCTAGAACCAAGATGCTAATTGCCTTGGCTCATGGTTCTTCCCCTCCATGAGACAGATTGGCTCATTTTTCAGGCGACTAATTATTAATTTGAAGCCATGAATAGAAAGAGATGGGAAGAACCTGTCACCTCCCACTTGGTAAATGCTAAAGCTTTGTCATTTGCAGGCACAGGAGAGTGCCAACCAGCCTTTGAGTGAGCCAAGCGACAAGTCAGGGGTCCCATATGTACACATTGCTTGCTGGCATTGCTTCTGCTCTGTGCAACATGGTGGGAGCCCACTTACAATCAACTGCCACCATCAGAGCTCACGGGACACAGGGTTGTGTTATCTGAGGCCTTAACAAATTCAGACTTCAGAGAGATCTCCAAAGTTTGTATAAAAGTCTCCACTGGTGTAAAACTGTAATTCTGAGTTACACTGTCAGAATTTTGGAATGTTAAAGTCCTTTTACAACTTTAAACTTATGTCCCCAGCCAGGCACAGTTGCTCACTCCTGTAACCTCAGGACTCTGGCAGGCCAAGGCAGGTGGATCACCTGAGCTCAGGATTTCAAGATGGCCAACATGGTGAAACCCTGCCTCTACTAAAAATACCAAAATTAGCTGGTCGTAGTGGTAGGCACCTGTAATCCCAGCTACTCAGAAGGGTCAGGCAGGAGAGTTGCTTGAACCCAGGAGGTGGAGGTTGCAATGAGCCGAGATCACGCCACTGCACTCTAGCCTGGGCAACAGAGTGAGACTCCATCTCAAAAAAAAAAAAAAAAAAGCCTTGTGTCCCATGAA
>PVKV010034982.1:0-17109 GCA_004027835.1 Alouatta palliata
TCCAGACTTGCAGTATTGTAACTTTTTGTTCCTCTTTATTGTATAGAATTAACAATGTGCGTTGACGTCAGCTACTGAAAGCTGACAGTATATATTGGGACCCTATGCACAAATAAAATTGCTGTTTGGGCATTGCTGCTTAGGCACTGCCTATTCAGTCCTCCAGACCCCGCTTCTCTGTCTATCTTTTCTTCTGCGCACTCTCTCTTCCAGGTATTGGGACCCTCTTGCTGGCCAAGAGCCCCCAGGAGACGTGCCATTCCCGACAGGGATTTTATTCTGAGCAGAACTCTATGGCCTCTAGGTATGCCGTATTTCTAAAATTCTCCAGTTGCAGAGCTAGGATTATGAAGGTCTTTTTTGTTCTCTTCGTGAGCAGACAGAGTTCCCAACTTCAAGGCTCTGAGCAAGCACTGAAGCACAGATTTTTCCATTTGCCTTGTTTTCTGAGAACCTTGCTAAGTTTTTATGACAGTTTTAAAATAAGATGGTAACAATTGTGCAGAAATAAAAAGTCATTTGGAACCTCAGACAAATGGAAAGAGAGCTGTAATTTTGGAATAAGAAAGGAACGAAGCTGGTTCTGAGAGTTCTAATACAGTGGAGGATTAAAGAGTTGTTAGAGGCAGAAAACCTTGGAGCCAGATTGTGAAAGCTTCTGCTTCCTACCATTTGTGATCTTGATTTTCTATTCTAATTCCTTAAAAAGTTACCTCTATTCATTATCTCATGAACACAGGAAGTACAGACAGTTTCACTGTAATTTCCAGCTCACTGCAAACATATGTATTACTTTATGGATCTACTTAATTTAGCAAACACAGAAAAGCTTGCATAAGAATTTAAAAGGCAGAATGTAAAACTGAAAGGGGAAAACCCAAACAAGAGATTGTCAAGTGTCAGAATAAATTAATAGAAGAGAAAAAGATGAAACAGTAGAGCAAACCAAAGCACCATAATTCAAATGCTCCTTCTCATAATAATTATGAACATAATTTTTATCATCTTCACCAAATAATTTCTTAAGAGATTCCAAATGCCAATTTCTATTTTTTCTATGTTGTCTCTTGTACATTACAGTTCTTCTTTACTCGCTCTCCCATTATCTTCTTTAACTCTCTAAGTGTTCAAGGTATGCAGGAAATAGCATCTTCTGCCTCTCTTGAGGCTCTTCACACTGGGGAGGAAAATTTCCAGCTCTGAAACATGGGAATCCAGCGTGCCTGTTCCATGGCTTCAGAGATGCAAAGTTCAGCAAACCCACCCCAAATGAATGCAAAGAATGTGAATAATGCTGCTTTGGAATTCAAGACATGCTTAATAGAAAACTTAAGAACAATTTCTTTTCAAAAAGTGAAAAGAAATTTATTGGGCACTTCAGAGAGAAATAACAATAATAAAACACCCATGTGCCCACCAGGAGGACTTAGAGGTAGAACACTACCAGGACCTCAGAAGCCCTGGAGTGCCTATCACTGAAGGCATCCTCTTACAGTTCCGAAGACAGCTACTTTTTTTTCCTGATTTTTCTCTTTTGTTATTGCTGCTGTTTGTTTCTTTGTTTGTTTTAGATAGTGTCTCATCCGATCACATTGGGCTGATCATAGCTCACTGCAGCCTTGAACTCCTGGCCTCAAGTGATCCTTCTGTCTCAGCCTTCCAAAGTGCTGGGATTATAGATGTGAGCCACTGTGCCCAGCCAACAACTACACTTCTGGATTTTTTGGTCAGTGATACCCTTGCTTTTCTTCATAATTTTACCACTCAAGCCCGCATCCACAAACAATATACTGTTTAATTTTCCTTGCTTATAAAATTTATATAAAGGAATTATTTGTTCATAAAATGAGCTTCTTTTCTATTTTTCTGATTGATCCAGGTTAAACAGCTCTTCAGATTAATCAGTTTTCATGTGCGTAGCTGTAATGCATTTTTTAACTGCTATATAGCGTTCCATAATAAAACTATACATATTTTAAAATTTATGTTACTGTTGGCATTTATGTGGTTTCCAGTTTTAGGGGTGTGTGTGCGTGTGTGTGTGTGTGTGTTGTGTGGTGTGTGATCATGAACTCTTTTGTTTGTGCCTTGAGATACCTGTATATCTCCAGATACAGAGTTTCTCCAGGATATATACCTCAGAATAGAATTGCTAGATTGTAGAATATAAACATCTTCAACTGTATGAAGTAATGCCAAAGTGATTGTACCAATTAACACTCTCACCAGAAGTATGTAAGGGTATTGATAGGCCCATATTCTTGCTGAACTTGGTACTTATCTAACTTAAAAATTTTTGCCACTGGCTGGGTGCAAAGTGGTATCTGATTGTGGTTTCATTTGGCATTGCCCTTATTACTAACATAACTAATCACCTTTTCATGTGGTATTGGGTCACATTTGTGTTACCACTTCTCTACATCTTTCTACTGTGTTGCTTGTCTCTTTCTTATTGACATTAGGAAGTGTTTATATATTCCAGATTTACATCTTCCTTTGTCAGTTATATCTAACAAAACTTTATTTTCAAAGCTTGAGCTTTAGATTTTTACCCTCTTTATGATATAAAGACTAGAGATTCTTATTTTAATAGCAACCTTTTGATACTTTCCTCTTTTGGGGGGTCTTGATTAAGAAATTTCTCCTTGCCCCAAGGTTATTAAGTGTATGCCAACAAATTCTTTTGAAACTTTATAGTTTGACCTTCCAAATTTAAGTTGTATTCTACCTTGGTTGTACATACATAGTCCTTACAATAGGGATCTGTTTCATTCTTTTATGAATGGAGAATCAGTCTTCTCAGCTGTATTTATTAATAGTTGATGTTTATACCACTGATGTTCATTGCCCACTCAATCATCTTACAAGTTTCTGTGTGTAGCTCTTTTTTATTTCATTCACCTATTTGTCTAACCTGAAAGAATACCATACTTTTTAGTTACTATTGCTTTATAATAATTTCTGGTGTCTGATAGATCAAGTCATTCTGTTTAATTGTTCTTCATGTATAACTTGCCATTTTTCATTGAGTCTGTATTCATTTACATTTACCTACATATTGACCCTTTCAATTGTTGATTTTTTGCTGTATTTTCATGAGTTCATCTGGGATCATTTTATTTTTTGCCTGAAAATTTTTCTTCAATATCTGTATTGGTACAGGTGTTTTGTTGTCCAATTCTTTAGGTTTTTGTTATCTAAAGTCTTTATTTTGCTTTCACCTTTACACTGTTTTTGCTGGCTGGATGTAGAATTCTAGTTCATTCAACACTTTAAACACATTGTTCTATTTTTTTTTTTTTTATGTTTTATTTTATTTTATTTGAGACAGGGTCTCCCTATGTTGCCCAGCCTAGTCTCGAACTCCTGGGCTCAAGTGATCCTCCCACCTTGGCCTCCCAAAATACTGGAATTACAACTGTGAGCCACTGCACTCAGCCAATTATATTTTCTGCTGGCATTCATAATTTCCATTGAAAAATCACTGGACCATCTTGTTCATTTGAAAATAATGTTTCTTATATCTGACTGCTTTAAATTTTTTTAAGATTTCTATTTATGGTTTGATTCGTATTTATTGTTTGGCTTTGTAGTGTTTCTTATTATTTTTCATTATTGGAATGTTTTCACATATGATCTTTTCAAATATTGCTTTTACCCCAGTCTTGCTTCTGTCTTTCTACAATTAAAAAACACATTAGAAGTTTTTTGTGTTCTTATGCTTTTTCTGTATTATGTATTCTTTATTTCTCTTTATGCTTCAGTATGGATATTTTCTGTTGACTTACTTTCTTTCTTTTTTTTTTTTTTTTTTTTAAGATGAGATCACACACACTGTGTTACTATATTGCCCAGGTTGGTCTTGAACTTTTGGGCTCAAGCAATTCTCCAGCCTCAGCCTCCTGAGTAGCTGGGACTACAGTGTGCTCCACCATGCCTGACTGATCTATTTTCTACTTCATTAATTCTTTCTTCAGCTGTGTTTAATCTGTTGTTAAACCTATTTAATAAGTTCTTACTTTTAGTTATTGTATTTTTAAGTTTATTATTTTTAAAGATTCCAATTCTTGCTGAAATTCTTTTTCTCTGTGTATTCTTCAGTATATAACCTAAGTTATTTTAAAATCCATGTTTAATAACTTGAATAATTAAATCTCCTGTAGGTCTGCTTATTTGTCCTTTTGTTTCTCCCTCCCTCCCTCCCTCTCTTGCTTTAGCTAATTATCCCCTGGCTTGTCTGGTAATTTTTTGTTGAATGCCAGATGTTATATATGAAAATTTAAGAAATAGATTCTGAATGGCATTAATTCTTTCAGAGAAAATTCACTTCTGCTTGTAGCAACATTAAAGATGGGATCAAATAACTTTATCAGGGAATGTACTGTTTTGATTTTGTGTTTCTTTGTGAGGGCTGGACAGTTTCTAGTTAGGTCTTTGGCCTACAATGTGGATCTTCAAAGATCTTATGTGAAGCTTTGGGTTGATCATCAGGGCCATTCTTCTTTGGCAGGTTCTAAATTCTGATTTTTGTCTCCTAGCCCCATAACAATGGCAAAAGCTCTGCTCAATTTCTCATGTTACCGCTATTCTCTGTATTCTTTTAGATTGCTGTTTACAAATTGGCAAATGCTGAAAGAGAAAGAGTGATACACTGAGCGTCAGGTTTATCTCTTTTCATTTTTCATTCTTTCTTAAGATCTTAGCCCCTAGAATCCTCATTGCCTTAATATTTAGCTGATGCCCTCAAATGAATTGTTTTTTATCCAGTTTTCTTAATTATTCCTAGAAGTAGGTTTCTGATAAATCTACATGTTCATAGCTAGGCCTTCTCATATGAATTTTATAATTAGTTTGCCAGGCTTAATGGAAAAAACATGAGATTTTAATTAAAATATTATTGAATTGTTATATCTGTTTGGGGAGAATTAATGACTTTGTAACATTAAGACTTCCTATTAATGAACTTAGTATATCTTCTTTTAGGTCATCTTTCAATCTTTAATGTCTTTCCCTTTTTTTTTCTTTTTTTTAAGACAGGGTTCAACCATGTTGGTCAGGCTGGTCTCAAACTCCTGACCTCAGGTGATCCACCCACCTCAGCCTCCCAAAGTGCTGGAATTATACACGTGAGCCACTAGGCCTAGCTCCCTTTTTATTTATTTTTTTTTCAATAGAGACAGGTGCTGACTCTATTGCCCAGGCTGGTCTCGAACTCCTGGTCTCAAGTTATCCTCCTGCCTCAAGTTTCCACAGTGCTGTTATTACAGGTGTGAGCTACTGCACCCAGCCAATGTCTGTCCATTTTTAATTTTCTGCATAATGGGTTTGGACACCTGTTAGATTTGTTCATGGTTATTTTACATTTATATTACTATTATAATTTACACATTTTAACTACATTTTCTAGTTAGCATTACTGAGATATATTGATTTTGTGTTCCTACTTGTAATTTAACTATAGATTATCTTGCATTTTCTCTGGACAACTATATCATCTGCAAATAGAGTATAATTTAAAAACTTTTAATCCCTACATATTTAAAAAATCTGATCTTACTGCTTTAGGATATTATTATGCTGTCAGATCGCTATTCAAGATATCCAGCACAATGTTTAATAGAAGTAATGGTAGTGTTGCACACAGGCCGGAGTGTAGTGGCACGATGTTGGCTCACTGCAACCTCAGCCTCCTAGGTTCAGGTGATTCTTCTGCCTCAGCCTTCCGAGGAACTGGGACTACAAGTGCGTGCCACAACGCCAGGCTAATTTTTTTGTGTTTTTAGTAGAGATGAGGTTTCACCATCTTGGCCAGACTGGTCTTGAACTCCTGACCTCGTGATCCACCCGCCTCAGCCTCCCAGACTGCTGGGATTACAGGTGTGAGCCACCGCGCCTGGCCAGGAATTTAACTTTTCCTTATATTTTTGCTAAGAAGTTTTGTTGTGGAAACATACTGAATTTTATTGAAAACTTTTTCTGCTTTTTTTTCTCTTTTGCTTTGGTACTGTGTTGAATGAAACTAATGATTTTAAATATTTAACCAATCTTTCATTTATTATGTAATTACCAATTGGCCATGAAATGTTATTTTTGTAATATACTGCCAAGGCCATTTTGTTAATATTTTGTTCAGACTTTTCACATCTATATTTGTAATTGAGTTTGACCTGTAATCTTTCTTTCTTGTGCTATACTTGTCTGCTATAGAAATAAGAATAAGACTCCATAAAATGAGGTGGGGAGTATTTTCCTTTTTCTATTATATAGAAGAATTTGTATATGAGAATTACGTGTTCTTTGAATATTTGGTTGAATTTGCCTATTTTATCCATCAGAGTACAATCAAGAAAGCAAATCATTGCATACTATGTAATAAAAGTAATTTATTATAGAAATTAAATCTTACATAACTGCAAGAGAAGCTGGGAAAATAAGGTACAGAAAAGGGATTTGGAGGATTAGAGCAAAGTCACTGATCAGCACTCTGATGAAATGGGATGTGTGGACAAGTTGGAGCTGGCCAGGAAACCCAAGAAGCCAGGCATTCCCTGCTCCCCCGAGTGGGAGGGAGCGTCCAGTGGACCAGGCAGGGAAGTTCATGGAAGGATGCTGCGTCTGTGTTTGGTAGTGGGCTTGGAATCACCAGGGTGCATCAGGGCCAACAGTCAGGAGAAAGAGACTTAGGAAACACTGAGGAAGGGACAGTGGGGACAATCTGCAGGCTGGCAGCAACCACCACCGGGAAAAGTGAGGATGGGCTGGTACTGGTGCATCTGTCTTTCGCTGCCTCTAACCACAGTGACCAACTATATCCCCATGACATGCAGGGATGCAAGTCTGGGAAACAGTTACAGCTTCCCTGGTTCACACGGTACAAAGCTGCCAGGCATGGAAAGCCTGGTGTTTTCCTTGTTGCTAGCATATGGCCTCTAGCTACAGAAACCCTGTCAAGTTCCAAACAGGAAAGTTTGGAATTCCTGCTTCGGAATGAACCAAGGCAGAAAAGAATTTCTCATTTAAAGACTTAAAGAATGAAGAGGAAATAAAAAGTAAAAGAAAACAAAGCAAAACATAAAATCTTCCCTGTCACAGCTACTTAAACTGACTAGATATTTTGTTTCTTTTAGCCTTTCGTTTGTTTTGCTTGCATGCGTATGTGTGTTTTCTAAGGATTTATAATAGTACTGCCAGCACATTTTCGATGATCACACAATAATTTATTCTCACGAAAAGGACATCAGTTGGAAATCAAGGCTAATAGTTGGACTGGAATCATGTGGTTTCAAAAGAATACAGTGTATTTAGCCTTCATGAAATGCTAGAAAAGAGGCCAGAATGCTCATTTTAGATGTAGTAGATGACATTTAGTCAAACGGAATCTCAATCGGGCATTGTGCAAAACGAGACCCTGAGAGTTAGGGAGTAAAAGCATTCAGTCTGGAAAAAACATGAATCAAGTTTTTACGTGAAAATGCTGTTTTAAAAACTTGAATTTTTAAAGAAAAGAGGACATTACTGGTAAAGATGCAAAGCTGCAAGAAGAAGGTATCTCTTTTTTGTTTGTTTTGTTTTGTTTTTGAAAAACGATCTTGTTGGAAGGAAGAAGATATCTCTGCAGGGTGGCTTGTTGATTAAAAAACACAAAGTGCGTTTTTTCTTTAGTCCAACCAGGAGATGGTGGGTAGCCTGGTCAAGGACTTAGCAGGGTTCCAGTTTCTAAGGTACCAGAGTCATTAAAAAGGAAACAAGGATTTTCTGTTTCAAAGATAATGGTATGTTATGGGTAGCTGTGGTCTCGTGTCATTTCTTTTGTCATCACTGAAACCCTAAAAGAAAGAGGTGCTAAAATACAAAAATGTAATCTAAACCCAAAAGTGAGCTTTTGGAGGAAGAAAAAATATTCACATTTAGGGAAAGAAAACTTTGGGGGAAATTATGGCTGTTATTTTTCTGAGGTCAGTTCACTCAGCAGAAATAGACAAGTCTTCTGATCCTCTAGGTTATTAATTGTCAATGAAAGCAAAACTCAATATAGAAAAATCTAAATTAGCAGGTGAGGTGTCATACTGAATAATTAATATCCACAAACCTCAAGTCATCCCATCACCAAATCTTTACCAAAATTTTTATAAAGTATCCATTTGAAAACAGGTACTTCAATTTCTTTTTATTCTGATCTCTGAAATCACTAAAGTCCAAGGAGTTCAGAAATGAAAAATAAACAAAGGGACTAGTTAATGCATAGACTGTATGATTCAAAGCCCCCAAAATTCAAAGTTACTATATCAGGTTGTGTTATCTATGATAACAATACCTTGGCTGCAAGAAAAATATTTAATTAGAACACTCATGTGAAATTTTAATTAGAGTTGTAGATTAAAAATTATTTTTTAAAGAGTTACAAGGCTGGGCACCATGGCTCTTGCCTGTAATCTAATATGTTGGGAGGCTGAAAGCAAATCACAATTCATTTTGCAAAATTACCAGCATGACCTTGCTTGAGGCTAGGCGTTCAAGACCAGCCTGGGCAACACTGGTGACACCCATCTCTACAAAAAATAAAAATAAAAAAGTTAGCGAGGCATGGTGACCTGTGCCTGTGGTCCTAGTTACTCAGGAGGCTGAGGCAGGGGGATCGCTTGAGCCCAGGAGTTGGAGGCTGCACTGAGCTATGACTGTGCCATCGCACACTCCAGCCTGGACAACAGAGTGAGACCCAATCCTCCCTCTCTCTATAAAAAACAGGAACATCAGCAAGCTCGACAAATAATTTTGGTTCAACTCTAGCACTGCCTTAGACTATAATTAACTACTTAACCAGGCACACAATGAAATGTTTATGTTTTCTGGTAATTTTATTTAAATAATTAGAAGAAATTCATTGTTATCTATAATGAAAATAAATCAGGCAATTTACCTACAATCTTGTATTTGAAAATACAAATTCTGTAGGGGAAAAGGACAATAATAACTGAGAAACCCTGAAACCTCCTGTGTAATATTTTTAAAATGTTTTCATTCAAAGATTTTTTTTTAAATCTATCTAATTCTGAAGAAATCAGTTTCTAAATTACATTTTTCATTGATTCATCACAATTGGTTTTGTAAAATTATCAGCATTGGACCATGCCAATGAGGAGTTAAATGCCTACACTGTATCTTAACAGTATGGTAATATTCTAATAATTTCATGAAATTGACATAAGTGTTCTGTCCAGATCAAAGAAATTACTTTGTAACTGACCAGTGTGATTGTCTGCTTTAACCCCTAACTTCTTCTGGGGCTGCAGGAACAACAAAAACAAAAATCTATTTGTATTGACTACTGAAGACAACACAATTTACAAAGCACTATCATCCTGATTTTGGTTTCTAATAAGTTATCCAGTGATTCTCCCAGTACTCTTACTTGAAAATAAGACTGCAATGAGACTGCTTGAAAGAACAAACAAAAGCACAACTACAGATCTGTGTCCAGGCATTGAGTTAGGTGATTAGTCATAGAGATTCTGGAAGCAAAACCTATAGTTTTCCTCTACTTTTGAAAAAAAAGATACTGTCCATCGACATAGTTCATTCTTCTTGACTTTCCTTTTAATTCCAGTTTTCACTCAGTCAGCTCCATGTGGTGTGGTGGGTCCAGGGCCCTTTGCTGCCATAATGGGTTAGCTGACAGGGGAGAATGGGGCTTCTCGACAACCCCATCAAGGGGCCGTGTTCCATGGGAGGGCATATGAAAGCTTCGCTCCATTGCCTGGGGACAGGAGCCCTTATCACTAGATACTGGAATCCAGCAGTCTTGCTCTGTGCCTATTCCACATAATTGGGACTCCTGACTCCACGAAGTTGGTTGCACTGACCCTATACAAAAGACAAAAGAAATTTCAGTATTCATATCATTCATAACACTTGGCAAGAGAAATCCTAAATGGCAGAACTGGCCTGAAACACAAAGATAACCCATTTTCAAACTATTCTAGACAATTTTCTTTTTCTTTCTTTCTTTCTGTCTGTCTGTCTTTATACAGGGTCTCACTCTGTCACCCAGGCTGGAGTGACACCCAGGATGGAGTGCAGTGGCACAATCACAGCTCACCACAGCCTCTCCCTCGGGGTCAGGTGATCCTTCCACCTCAGCCTCCTGAGTAGCTAGGACCACCTGACTGATTTTTGTATTTTTATTAGAGACAGGGTTGCCATGTTGGCCAAGCTGGTTTTGAACTCCTGGGCTCAGGTGATTCACCCACCTCCCCTCACAAAATGCTAGAATTACAGGTATGAGCCACCATGCCCCACCCTGGGCCCAATTTTTTAAAAATTAAATAGGCCAGTACAATGGCTCATGTCTGTAATTCCATCACCTTGGGAGGCTGAGGTGGGAGGATGGCTTGCACCCAAGGGTTCAAGAGCAACCCGGGTAACATAGGGAGACTCCATCTCTACATAAAATAAAAAATTAGCTGGGCATGGTAGTGCATGCCTGTGGTCCCAGCTACTTAGGAGGCTGAGGTTGCACAATCGCTTGAGCAATGAGCCATGACCAAGCCACTGCACTTTAGCCTGGGTGACAGAGTAAGACCTTGACTGAAAAGAAGTTTTTAAAAATTAAAATAGTCTTTGTTGGCATCTTAAATTTTTTTAATTAAAATAGTCTTAGTTAATTGAGATGATTCAAAGAACTGTACTACCTGACACATTGCTCTTTAGCTTTTACTGTATACTTCCTGTCTCCCCATCTGGACCACAAATGACTTGAGAGTAGATAGAGCTCAGGGGTTTTTTGGTTTTTCTTTCCAAGATGGAGTCTCACTGTCAGCCAGGCTGGAATGCAGTGTTGCGATCTCAGCTCACTGCAACCTCCACCTCCCAGGCTCAAATGATCCTCCCATTTCAGCCTCCTGAGTAGCTGGGACTACGGGTGTGCACCACCATGCCAGGCTAATTTTTGTATTTTTTGGTGGAGTTGGGGTTTCATCATGTTGGCCAGGCTGATCTCTAACTTCTGATCTCAAGTGATCTGCCTGCCTTGGCCTCCCAAAGTCCTGGGATTACACGTGTGAGCCACCGTGCCTGGTTTGAGCTCAGATTTTAGCTGTATTCATTTTCCTTTCCCCTGGCCTGGTCAGCTGCCCCTAGCATATGCTCTGCACTTAACCTGTGTCAGCTGATGTTGGCTGAGCTCAATGAAGATAGTTTTATGGAACTACACTAGTATTGCGTTTTAACACGTTTTTCAGGAGCAGAGAAGAAATTGGCTCAGAGCCAAACTTGATCTTTTGTTTAATTCCTCACTTGACCTCCCCCCACCCCAATCTCTATGCGCACTTTCACCCCAGGCATTTATGAGACAGCTGGACATGATCGGGGATGTGATCACTCCTACTGGGAGACAGTTATATGAGTGACCCACAGAGAATGGGTCAAATTGTTTGCAGTACAGTGTGGGGCGGCGGGCGGGGGGCAATACAGCAGCAGCAGAGAGACATCTAACATATTCCTGAGTACTCAGCTAACTGTAACGAGTCCTTAGTTCTTTTCTAAGTTTAACCACATTCCTGTCAAATCATTGTGCTATTAGCTTGCAAAATTGTATTACATGTGCCTCTATAGTGGATTACCATTATAAAAAAGAATTTTGCGCTTTTAGCTGCTCAAGGAAAGTGGTAACTACAAGATATCCCATTACTTTTTAGTGTTACCAATAACAGTAAACACTGAAGCAAATTTTTGAAAGTGCTGATTTTTTTTATCAGGGAAAAGTAATGATCCATATAAAAAACTGTTATTCTAGTTTTCACATTCAATTCTTAAGTGTACCTTAATACCCAGGCCTTCTTCAAATTAGGTAACAAAGTTGTACTGGACTCAGTATTTGGGGTTTCATGGCAACGTAGGTATGAGAAGGGAATTTAGAGCGAGTTTTTCAAAATAAGAAGCCTATGTTCTTTCCAGAAAGAAGTCTGAGGAGGAGGTTACGGTAATACGCACGTTGAAGAAGGAAAAAATATGGAAAGTATAATTAGAGTTGATATTTCATTAGCTCCTTTCATTAGCAGAGGTACTGTTTTTGTTGGTTAAAAGTTTCTCTAAACCTTTCCAAAGGCTCATGACACAAAGGCATGGTCAAAAATGCCTTTGGCCTGTGAAGCAATATCCTCTGGCCTGTGAAACAAAACTCAAACTGAGACCCAAACCCAAAATGTTGATCGTAACACAACTCGTGGAAAAAGTATTATGTGAAAGGCTTTCTGAGTTCATTTCCATCCAAAGTAGACTGAGTTCCTGAGAACCAGGGTTCATTTTATGGTCCCTCCACAAGTGGCTTGGCTGGACTTCACAGACAGCCAGGCGTCTGGCTGAGGTCAGGTCCCTGATAAGAACTGAATACTCTGAAATCCCCAGGACAATCCTCACATCAACTTAAATTCACAGAAACCCTTCCCACTAGATGGATTGAATACGAAACGTTTTCTTGAAACCATTTACAACTTAACTGGGACTATACCTACAGCTACCACTGTAGATACTGGACCCAAAGAATGACCTCAAAACTCAGTTTGAATCCAGGAGTCACCCACTGTATTCTTGCTCAAAGTGCAAGAACATGGGCTGCTCTGTGACTAGAGTTTTGAGTGAACATGTTAGCTTCATGTAAGACATAACTCCAGTGCAAATAAGGTCCATGGCATTTCAATATAGCCTAGCTACTCACAGAGCTTATGCAATTTAGTTATTGTGTGTGTGTGTGGGGGGGGGGTTAAATGAGACTTTTCACTGAAAAATAGTCAGGAACTAAATAAAAACAACCATTCACCAGGAGCCAGGGATAAACACTGACCATGATCTGCTGCATGACCATCCTCACCAGCCACCGGTTGACTCCCATTCCTGAGGTCTTGGTGTTCCTTTATAACCACAAACTGCAGACAACAGAAAGGAGAGAGAGAGGATATTGTTATCATTCACAAATGATCTCAACATCATTGAATCAAAGTCTATGACTTCACAATGTTCATCGTATGTAAAGAGAAAGTCAGAAGAAAGAACCTGTGAAGTTCGTCTTTCTAGCTAAACAGAGATTGAGCATTCATTGAAGAACCTTGTGTTACTTTCTCTGAAAGCAACTAGGCACTACCAATATGTTAACTGAAGAATCTATTCTAATTCTGGAATCTCAGCTTTTAGGTCATGGATCCCCGAAGGCCACTGATTTACCACAAGCAATCCAAGAATCCGTAAGTATTCTTCTCCCATAGGCCAGACAAATAGTATCTCATATATGTATGTGCTACAACTTTTCATACACACACACACACACACACACACACACACACACACATGCCCACACACACATTTATAACACTCATTTAAAGATGCTACCAAGTTCTGAGTACTTTGGGGCCATTAAAGGTACTAATAACTACTAGTGCAATGACAATTTTGCAAGCTGGTTGAACAGCCTGGGGACCCAGAATTTTAACAGGGAGGAACAGAAAACAACAACATTTCTCTCCAAGTCAACAAAAGGATTCCTTCCGTCATTATTTGTATTATCAAAAATTGATTGGGCACTTGCAATACAGGCTGACCAGAGTTCACTGGCTCACATTCACTCTAGATAGATTAGATATTAAAACAGATCCATGCTACAAGGAAAGGAAAGAAGTAACCCCATATAGCAGGACAAAGGACATCATTTGGTGAAGTCCTTCCTTGTCAATCAGTAACCAGTACAAGGACTGCCCCACAGTTTTGGCTGATCAGGCTCCATTGCTTCAGAAATGGGCCCTCCACAGAAAGGAGTGTGCAACTCAGAAACAACAGAAAGAGGAGTAGAAAAAAATCCCTTTGTCCATATTTTCCTTTGAGAAAGGTGTAGAAAGGGATGATGAGTGGGGCCAGTTAGGGAGAAGGCAGGGAAATGTTGATAAGCGAAGGGTGAATCCAGACAACATGTATTTTCATTTTTTTTTTTCACCATACTAATCATGCTTCATCTCCTCCTCATTAATGATCTGCAGCAATGCATTGCAAAATCAACACAGGATCCACTGTTTAAAGACACATGCCCATTATTTCTGTCTCAAGCCAAAATTCAGCCCTCTGCACTGCAAATTTTCTAACCTCGTGCCTGTCTGCCAGAGAAACATAGGTCCCGGAATTCTGGGCTGAGGTGGGAAAAGCAGCTGATGGAACCAGATTCATTTCTGCTGCTGCTTTCTCTAGCTTGAGCGTTCAGCTCTCTCCCACTCCCACTGATATCTACAGCAGCAGTTGCTGTCAATGACAGTTCTGAAGGATGTAGGGGACTGAGCTCTGCGGCCCCAGGCCTCCTAACATAGTTCTGAGCCAACAAGCTGCTCATGACAGCAGCAAATGCTTTTGATATTTTAATAGGCATACACAGATTGTGTTTCTCTTTCATTCCCATGATGGTGAATTAATGAGATAAATTAAACCTGCTACTCGCAACCTGAATGAAATACCATGTAGACTGACAAGTAAAATCTGGGTAACTTAGGAGTTCAGAAAGTCATGAAGCCTCAAAGCACCAAGCACATTCTAGAGCTAAGTTCTCCAAGAATCACACACTTGTGGAATTGATAAAGACTGAAGGGATCTTAGAGATAATCTAATCCAAACCCCTTGTACTAAGGGGGAAGCAGAGGTCTGCATAGGTTAAAGAATTTTATGTAGATAGCCAGTTGGTCGGGGAGTAAGACTAGAACTCACATTTCTTCTTCTCATGTCTCACTCTGTCACTCAGGCTGGAGTGCAGTGGTGCTACCATAGCTCACTGCAACCTTGAACTCCGGATTCAAGTGATCCTCCTACTTCAGCCTCCTGAGTAGCTGGAACTACAAGTGTGTACCACTATACCCAGCAAAGTTTTCTTTTTTTAATTTTTTAAAGAGATATGATCTTGCTATGTTGTTCAGGCTGGTCTCAAACTCCTGGCCTCAAGCAATCCTCTTGCCTTGGCCTCCCAAAGCACGGGGATTACAGGCATGAGCAACCTTGCCCAGCCTCTATTTTTGTTTCCCCCAAACTTAAGTCCAACCAAAAAAATAAGGAAACACTGAAAGCCTATTACAGGTAGGAACAGATGATCACCTGGTAGTCAAAAGCACAGTCACAGGAAGCTACTTTTTGGAAATTCACAGTGAGATGGGAGCTAGGGAGTAGGGGGAATGAGGTGGGAAGGACCCCAAACTGCCTTTGCTCCTCTATAACCTCTCCCTAACAGCTCTTCCCTAAGGATTCAATCCTCCATGGACCCACCATAGATTCCAGTCTCTTCCACAATATATGCCACAAATAATGCCAACAGCACCCACTGAATCAGTCGTTAACTGTGACAAGTTTCTAGAAATAGAAATTCCCTTAACTGATTCAACAATGTGTAGCCTGTCTCAAGACTGCCCTCTAGTGTTCCAAGACCAATTACTGAAGTGGGTGATTTATGAAGCATCTTGAACTTCCCAAACCTCTGTGCTTTTTGGAAAATATTTAGGATTGTCAGATAAAATACAGAACCCAGTTAAATTTAACTTTGAATTTAAACTTGAACTTTCAGTGTAAGCATGAATTTAACTAAGTATCCTATATATTTTTTTTTAATTTTTTTTTAATATATACTTTTTATTGCATTTTAGGTTTGGGGGTACATGTGAAGAACATGCAAGATTGTTACATAGGTACACACATGGCAGTGTGATTTATTTGTTATCTGGGAAACTATGTTGCTATTGAAATTTAGGGAGCTGAAATGTATGTGAGAAAAGAAATATTAAGAAAATTAGGCCAGGTGCAGTGGCTAATGCCTATAATCCAGCACTTTGGGAGGCCGAGGAGGGCAGATCATGAGGTCAGGAGATCAAGACCATCCTGGCCGTGGTGAAACCCCATCTCTACTAAAATGCAAAAAATTAGCTGGGTGTGGTGGCATGTGCCTGTAGTCCCAGCTACTCAGGAGGCTGAGGCAGGGGAATCGCTTGAATCTGGGAGATGGAGGTTGCAGTGAGCCAAGATCATGCCACTGCACTCCAACGTGGCAAAAGAGCAAGACTCCATCTCAAAAAAAAGAAAAGAAAAAAAGAAAATTAGAGCTCAGTGCAGTGGTTCATGCCTGCAATTCCAGCACTTTGGGAGGCCAAAGCAGGTGGATTGCTTGAGCCCAAGAGTTTGAGATAAGCCTGGGCAACATGGTGAAACTCTACCAAAAAAAAAAAAAAAATTAGCTGGGTGTGGAGGTGTGTGCCAGTAGTCCCAGCTATTCTGGAGGCTGAGTTTGGAGGATCGTTTGAGTCCAGGAGGTCGAGGCTGCAGTGAGCTGTGGCTGGACACTGTACTCCAGCCCGGGCAACAGAGCTAGATCCTGTCTCAAAAAAAAAAAAAGAAAGAAAGAAAGAAAAGAAGGATATGAATAGACACTTCTCCAAAGGAGATATTTATGCAGCCAGCAAACATATTTTAAAAAGGTCATCATCACTGGTCATTAGAGAAATGCAAATTAAAACCACATTGAGATACCATCTCATGCTACTTAGAATGGTAATCATCAAAAAGTCAGGAGACAACAGATGCTGGAGAGGACGTGGAGAAATAGGCACTTTTACACTGTTGGTGGGAGTGTAAATTCGTTCAATCATTGTGGAAGACAGTGTGGCGACTCTTCAAGGACCTAGAAATAGAAATTCCATTTGACCCAGCAATCCCATTACTGGGTATATACCCAAAGAATTATAAATCATTCTATTATAAAGACACATACGCACATATGTTCATTGCGGCACTGTTCACAATAGCAAAGACTTAAAACTAACTCAAATACCCATCAATCATAGACTGGATAAAGAAAATGTGGCACATATACACCATGGAATACTATGCAGCCATAAAAAAGGATGAGTTCATGTCCTTCATAGGGACATGGATGAATCTAGAAACTCTCATTCTCAGCAAACTAACACAAGAACAGAAAACCAAACACTGCATGTTCTCACTCATAAGTGGGAGTTGAACAATGGGAACACATGGACACAGGGAGGAGAACATCACACACCAGGGCCTGTCAGGGGGTGGGGGAATTGGGAAGAGGTAGCATTA
>PVKV010034983.1:0-17114 GCA_004027835.1 Alouatta palliata
GTTACCCAGGCTGGAGTGCAATGGCGCGATCTCGGCTCACCGCAACCTCCACCTCCTGGGTTCAAGCAATTCTCCTGCCTCAGCCTCCCGAGTAGCTGGGACTACAGGCGTGCGCCACCATGCCCAGCTAATTTTTGTATTTTTAGTAGAGACGGGGTTTCACCATGTTGACCAGGATGGTCTCGATCTCTTGACCTCGCGATCCACCCGCCTCGGCCTCTCAAAGTGCTGGGATTACAGGCGTGAGCCACTGCGCCCAGCTCATGAATATAACTTTTTTAATGTATACTAATTTATATATTATACTCTGCCTATTTTTTAAAAATAGCTTTATTGAGATGTAATTCACATACTGTTGCAGGCTGAAAAATGATCTCCCCTCTCTCCAAGATATCAGATTCTAATCGCTGGAACCTGTGACTACTATATGGAAACAGGGTTTTTACAGCATAATAAAGTTAAGAATCTTGAGATAGGAAGATTATCCTGTATTATAAGAGTAAGCCCCTACATGCAGTCACTTGTGTCCTTAAAGAGGGAGGCAGAGGGAGATTTGAAACACACTGAAGAGTTTGTGAAGATGGAGCAGAGACATTGGGAGAGGCTGGCTGATTGGGATGACACAGCTATAAGCCCAGAATTCACAGCAGCCACCAAAAGGTGGAAGAGGCAGGAGGGGCCTGCCGACACCTTGCTGCTGCCTTGCGACTTCTGGCCTCCAGAACTGTGAGAGAATAAATTTTTGTTGTTTTAAGCAATCATATTTGTGGTAAATTGTTACAGCAGCCACAGAACACGAATATACACATCATATAACTCACCCATTTAAAGTGTACAGTTTAGTGATTTTTGTTTGCAGTTTTTTTTTTTTGAGATGGAGTCTGTTGCGTAGGCTAGAGTGCAGTGGCGTGATCTCGGCTCACTGCAAACTCTGCCGGGCAGGTTCAAGCGATTCTCCTGCCTCAGCCTCCTGAATTTAATGGTTTTTAGTATATTCACAGTTTTGTGTCCACTGCAGTCAATTTTAGAACACTTTATCACGTCGGAAAGAAAATTATATCTATTGCAAATCACTCACATTCCCTCCGCACCCCAACCCTGGGCTACTACTAACCTCCTTTTTGTTTCCTTAGATTTGCCTATTCTGGAATTTTACATAAATGGAATAATACAATAGATAGTCTTTTGTGTCTGGCTTCTTAGTGTGATGTCCAGGTTTGTACATGTTGTAGCATGTATCAGTACGTCATTCCTTTTTATTGCTGAATAAGGACATAGCTGTAATATTAATTTATAATCTTAAAATATCAGTGAGCAAATCCTGATGAAGATTTCTTTTTTAATATATATATTTTTTATTGCATTTTAGGTTTTGGGGTACATGTGAAGAATATGCAAGATTGTTGCATAGGTACACACATGGCAGTGTGATTTGCTGCCTTCCTCCCCATCACCTATATCTGGCATTTCTCCCCATGCTATCTCTCCCCAACTCCCTACCCCCTGCTGTCCCTCCCCTTTTTGCCCCCGACAGATCCCAGTGTGTGATGCTCCCCTCCCTGTGTCCATGTGTTCTCATTGTTCAACACCCGCCTATGAGTGAGAATATGCAGTGTTTGATTTTCTGTTCTTGTGTCAGTTTACTGAGAATAATGGTTTCCAGGTTCATCCATGTTCCTACAAAGGACACGAACTCATCGTTTTTGATGGCTGCATAATATTCCACGGTGTATATGTGCCACATTTTCCCTGTCCAGTCTATCATCGATGGGCATTTGGGTTGGTTCCAAGTCTTTGCTTTTGTAAACAGTGCTGCAATGAACATTTGTGTGCATGCGTCCTTATAATGGAACAATTTATAATCCTTTGGATATATAACCAGTAATGGGATTGCTGGATCAAATGGAACTTCTATTTCTAGGTCCTTGAGGAATCGCCACACTGTCTTCCACAATGGTTGAACTAATTTACACTCCCACCAACAGTGTAAAAGTGTTTCTATTTCTCCACATCCTCTCCAGCATCTGTTGTCTCCAGATTTTTTAACGATCGCCATTCTAACTGGAGTGAGATGGTATCTCAATGGAGTTTTGATTTGCATTTCTCTAATGACCAGTGATGAAGAGCATTTTTTCATATGTTTGTTGGCTTCATGTATGTCTTCTTTTGTAAAGTGTCTGTTCATATCCTTTGCCCACTTTTGAATGGGCTTGTTTGGTTTTTTCTTGTAAATCTGTTTTAGTTCTTTGTAGATTCTGGATATCAGCCCTTTGTCAGATGGGTAGACTGCAAAAATTGTTTCCCATTCTGTTGGTTGCCGATTCACTCTAATGACTGTTTCTTTTGCCGTACAGAAGCTGTGGAGTTTAATTAGGTCCCATTTGTCTATTTTGGCTTTTGTTGCCAATGCTTTTGGTGTTTTGGTCATGAAGTCCTTGCCTATGCCTATGTCCTGAACGGTTTTGCCTAGATTTTCTTCTAAGGTTTTTATGGTGTTAGGTCTTATGTTTAAGTCTTTAATCCATCTGGAGTTAATTTTAGTGTAAGGTGTCAGAAAGGGGTGAAGATTGTTTTTTAAAGGTAATCTTTTCAAAGTGTCAGTAGTCACTCTTGACACTTTGCACAAGCCAAGGATTTAAAGTGTTTCATTTATTTAAATCTAATGGTTTCATGTTTAAACCATTCTAGAATTTACAATGAAATTTTATTTAAGGAATCTAACAGTTCATTCTTTGCTTTCATTGAGAAATGTGATACTGGAATTTCTTGTGATAGTGTGAATAGATTTCAGGTCTGATAGAAGTTTTTCATAGCAAATTTTTCAAGGTCATGATGAAGATCTGTTAGTGCTCAGGCATCATGAAGAAGAGGAACCAAAAATGGGCAGAAATGTAGGACAATGTGAAGACAAAGCCTGGGGCCACACTTGACGGATGTGCCAGCAGCCTCATCTCACCCTTCCCAGACTTGCCGCCCGTTCCCCAGCAGCTGCAGCTGTCCCTGCTCCTGGGGTCAGAGGTGTGCTGTAATGCACTGCTGAAGTAGACAGCCAGGTGGGAGGGCATCTCTGTGGTTTCTCACATCCTATCACAATGAAACAAGGTATCTGTGTGTCTCTGTGTCACTCATTGTGCTTCCCCCAGCAGTACCCACTTCCCAGGGGCTACGCTTTGAGACTCTGTAGAACAGGTGCTCCAAGTTGGAGGTGGCCAGCAGCACCCTGTGACACCGTCGTGGCTCCCACTGTGGCTCCCATTGTAAAGCTCTGTTCTAGGTTGGCCATGAGCATTTGGGGCTTGTGTGTGTGGAAAATGCAGGAGGGCACAGAGAGTTAATTTCATATGGCTAATTTCTATGGACCAGTGACTGCTGTGGGCCTCCCATTTCCCTTCTTTCTGAAATTGGTGTCTGTTGTAGTTATCTTATCCTTGAGGTGATATCATAAATTGGGAGTTTGGGAAGCAGATAACTTGTCATGTAGATCATAGTTCTGATGGAGAGAAACTGTACCCAAGGAGTTGCACCTCAGCAGTCCTGCCTTGATCAAGGCTCAGATGATGAGGTCATGGACTTTGAGTTGATGCTATAATGAGATGAGATTTTGGAGATCTTTGAAGGAGTTAGTGTACTTGACATTTGACAAGGATGCAAATTATTCTGGCTAGCTGGCAGAATGTCTGAAAAGTAGTTTCCATCAATTCCTTCCTTCTCTGTGTGTTCACACCATCCCTCCATTAGGTGATAGATTCGTTTTTTCCCTGCCCCCTTGAATCTGGGCTGCTCTATGAATGCTTGACCAATACAGTACAGCGGAAGTGATGCTATAAAATTTATTTAAGAATTCGAGGACTTAGAATATCCAAAACAATCTTGAAAAAGAAAAAAAAAGTGTAGAGGACTTGCCCAGGTGCAGTGGCTCACGCCTGCAATCCCAACACTTTGGGAGGCTGAGATAGGTGGATAGCTTGAGCCCAGGAGCTTGAGACCAGCCTGGGCAAAACAGTGAGACCCCATCTCTACAGAAAAAAAAAATTTGAGCTGCTCGTTTTAACAGCTCAAAGAATGAGCTGTTAGATTCCAGGTGTGGTGGCACGTGCCTGTAGTCCCAGCTACTCAGGAGACTGAGGTGGGAGGATCGCTTGACCTCAGGCGTCCGAGGGTGCAATGAGCCAAGATCACACCACTGCACTCCAGCATGGGTGACAAAAA
This sequence comes from Alouatta palliata, assembly GCA_004027835.1. NCBI lineage: Eukaryota > Metazoa > Chordata > Mammalia > Primates > Atelidae > Alouatta > Alouatta palliata. Next base: position 4,210 of record PVKV010034983.1, read on the forward strand.
TGAGACCCTGTCAAAAAAAATAAAAATGTTAGAAGTCTCACATTACCACATTTCAAAGTATTCTCTAACTTTGTAATTAAGTGTGGTATTGGTATAAGAATACACATATGAATCAATATAACAGAATAGAGTTCAGAAATAGACCCATACATATGTGGCTAATTGAACTTTACAAAGTTAAACAGAATGACCTTGGTCATTCAGTAGAGAAAGAATAATCTTCTCACAAATGATGCTGGAACAACATGATAAATATATATACTTATATATTTACTAACCCCTATCTCATACCACACACAAAAATTAGTTCAAGATGGATCAAGTTTTCATGAAATAAAAATAAAAGAAAGTCTTCTTAAACTTGGGTGGGTAAACATTTCTTGGAGAAGACACAAAAATCACTTAACGTTAAAAAAAATGATATATTGGACATCATGAAAATTTTACAAATTCTGTTTATCAAAAGTACCATTAAGAAAATGAAAAGCCACGGATGGTGGATGTGGGGGTGGAGACATATCTGAGAAAGGACATTTATCTAGATATATTAAACATTTCTACAAATTCATAACAAAATAAAAACCACGCAATAAAAAATGAACAAAAGAGGGCCGGGTGCGGTGGCTCATGCCTATAATCCCAGCACTTTGGGAGGCCAAGGCGGGTGGATCACGAGGTCAAGAGATCGAGACCATCCTGGTCAACATGGTGAAACCCCGTCTCTACTAAAAATACAAAAATTAGCTGGGCATGGTGGTGCGTGCCTGTAGTCCCAGCTACTCGGGAGGCTGAGGCAGGAGAATTGCTTGAACCCAGGAGGTGGAGGTTGCGGTGAGCCAAGATTGCGCCATTGCACTCCAGCCTGGGTAACAAGAGCGAAACTCCCTCTCAAAAAAAAAAAAAGAACAAAAGACATGTACAGATACTTTATAAACAAACTAATAAGAGTGGCCACTAAGCATATGAAAGGTTTGCAATGTCATCAGTCATCAGGAAATGCAAATTAAAATTGCAGTGAGCGACCACGTTTTTAAAATAGCTAAAATTGTCAGACAATACAAATGTTGGGAAATATATGGAGCTACTGGAATTATCATCATTTGCAGGTGGGACTAGGGTGTGGTATTAATGACTATGAAGCAGCAACTCTACCCCTACGTATTTACCCAAGAGAAATAAAATAATATACCTATAGCAAGACTATATAAGATATTTGCATAAGAATATTTATGGCGGGCCGGGCGGGTTCGCTCACACCTGTAATCCCAGCACTTTGGGAGGCCGAGGGAGTTGGATCGCCTGAGGTCAGAAGTTTGAGACCAGCCTGACTAACATGGTAAAACCCTGTCTTTACTAAAATACAAAAATTAGCCAGGCGTGGTGGTGCGCGCCTGTAATCCCAGCTACATGGGAGGCTGAGGCAGGAGAATTGCTCGAACCAGAGAGGTGGAGGTTGCAGTGAGCTGAGACCACACCATTGCACTGCAGCCTGGGCAACAAGAGTGAAACTCTGTCTTAGAAAAGAAAAAAGAATATTTATGAAAGCTTTATTAATAATTGCCAAAATCTAAAGACAACCTGCATAACTGTCAATAAGAGAATGGATTAACAAATTGTGGTGTAGTTATACAATGGAATGTGGCTCAGCAACAAAAAGAACAAATTACTGATATGTATAACAACATGGATAGATCTTGAGCACATTATATTGATGGAGGAAGCCAGGTTCATAAAGTTAAAGCATCGGCAACACTAACCTACAATGATAAAAAATCACAACAGTGGGTACCTCTAAGGGTGGGATGGTAAATAACTAGGAAACAGTTGTATGAACTTTTAGAGCGTTGTACACCTTAAATAAACACAATTAAAACAGCACATTGTACATCTTAAATATATACAATTTTTTATTTGTTAAGCAAGCCTCAATAAAACTGGAGAAAAGAGAACTTTCTGGGGTAATGCAAATGTTTTTTATCTTAATGGTAGATTGCACAGGTGTGTACATTTAGCAAAACTCATTCAATTATCAATTCAAGATATGTGCATTTTACTCAATATACATTTTGCCTCAATTAAAAAAGTTGCAACTATAGAGAAGCGACATGGATGAGTGTTTCCTGGGTCTCATCATCTAGGTATTAGTTCAGATGTCACTTAGTTCAGATGTCACTTCCTCAGAAAAACCTGGCCTGGCCAGCTATGATTGTCCTTGCTGCTCAGGCTGTATCACAGAACCCCCTTTTATTTTCTTCATAGTGCTTATCTGTATCCAAAAGCATAATTTAAAAACCAATTAAGCAATTATGTAATTGATTAATTGCCCCATCATCTCTGACTACAGTGTAACTTCTGTGAACATAGGAACTATGTCTATTTTGTTTATTGCTCTATCTCCAATGCCTGACACCAAGGATTTGCTCAATAAATATTTGTCACTATTGAATGAATAATGGATACAAGGGAAGACAAATCTGACTAATAGATATTAAGTTTCTTCTATTTGCAAAACATGAGATGATGAGTATACAAGGGGGCTCATCATCGCTAAAGGAACTGAAGGTCAGTTCTATTCCTTGGATAAATGTACAATAGGTGCCTCCTGTGTGCTGAGTGCTAGACTGAAGCCAGACACACCCAGATAAATAAAACCAGATTATTAATGGCATTGAGATGGGTATTGAGTGGGAAACAGGCAGGCTGGCTACTAGAAATAGGGCAGGCTCTTTGGATTCCACACATACTTTTGAACATCTATTTTTAGGTCCACTGAGTTTTTTTCCCAAGCGTAGTAACTTCCTGTTAAAGTTTTTGAGCAAATGACCGCGACAGCCAAATCAGGGACCTAGGACTGGCACCAAAAGGACTAATTAGGACCTGAGCAGTGAGGAGTGATGAGGGCCTGAGCAGAGGAAGGAAGAAGAAATGATGGGGAAAGAGATACTTCACCCACAATTGTAGCTTTTATTGTATATTCCCTGTAAAAGAAGTCAGGACTTGGCCACTACATTTCATTTTTCTTTTCGTTTTTTTTTTTTATTTTTGAGATGGAGTCTCACTCTATTGCCTGGCTGGAGTGCAGTGGCGCCATCGCGGCTCACTGCATCCTCTGCCTCCTGGCTTCAAGTGATTATCCTGCCTCAGCCTCCTGAGTAGCTGGGACTACAGGCACATACCACCAAGCCCAGCTAATTTTTTTTTTTTTTTTTTTTTGTATTTTTAGTAGAGATGGGGTTTCACCATGTTGGCCAGAATGGTCTCGATCTTTTGACCTCGTGGTCCACCCACCTTGGCCTCCCAAAGTACTGGGATTACCGGCGTGAGCCACTGTGCCTGGCCTAAATTTCGTTTTTCTTAAGAAGCATTCTTTTATAATTGTTTTGTAAGATTTAGGGGATTGCCTTGCAATTTGTGCTTGTGGAAGAATTTTAGGCAAATGTTTTCAAATGGTACTCACAGGTTGATTAATGGCTTCGAAAAGTCTATTGAGTAGGCCTTTATCTGGAAATGCCTTCCTTGGCCTTCACAGTCATCCTCTCCTAGAAACCAGAATTTATCCCTTTTAGTTGGTCACAATCACTAGCCCTCTCCCTCTACATTTCCTTGTCAATGATAGTTCACACATTTCCTTCCCAGGAGACCTTTGGACATAAATAGACACTAACCCAGCTTGGGTAGCATTGTGAACAACCCTTTCAGGAAGTAAGAAAACAGCTGGTCTCTGAGTCCATGAAGGAAGCAGATTTAAGGTTTGACATAAATGACAGCTGTCTAATTCTAGAAGATTTCCTTAATTGAACCTGAAAAAGAGCAGATGGGGCAGCTATGTGTGGAATGATTTGGGTATATTTCTGGCTAGAAGCAGAGAAAAGATTTATGACTTCTTTATTTTTTTAAAGTTTATTTATTTTTGGATTGTGAAAGCAGTACTTGTCATTGTTTCAAACTCAGAAAATAAAAAGTGATACCTAGATAATATCACTCATAATCCCACTGCCCAGTCATAGCCACTACTAGTGATTTGATGTATTTCCTTTAGTTGTTTCCAAATAATATATCTCATGTATGCATAGTTTTGCATCTTGCTTTCTTTCACTTAGCATCTTCCTGCATTATTAAATATCCTCCCAAAGCTCATTTTTAATGGCTGTATAATAATCTCTTATAAGCATATACCGTAATTCCTATTCTGTGTCTTTATCTATGTCAATACAGATTGTTTACAATTTCTCAACACATAAATAAGAGCTGAAAAAAGCTTTGCATATAAATATTTTCCTACATTCCTGATTGCTTCTTTGGAAGAGATTCCTTTAGAGCAGCTCTTGTCATGATGTGATACCTGAACCACCTCCACCATAACCAGGCATTAATGCACCTCAGGGTTCCAACCCAGACCTGCATTATCTGAATCTCTGCAGTCATGGTCCAAAAATCTGCCTTGAAAAAAGAGCTCCTGAGATTTATAGGCACAGTAAAGGTTGAGTTTCATAACTCTAGGAGGAATTACTGGATAGAAGTGTATGCATTTTTATTTTTATTTATTTATTTAGAGAGGGAGTTTCATTCTTGTTGCCCAGCCTGAGATTGTTGCATGGCATAATCTCAGCTCATTGCAACCTCTGCCTCCTGGGTTCAAGCAATTCTCCTGCCTCAGCATCCCCAGTAGCTGGGATTACAGGCTCTCACAACCACCACAACCACGCCTGGCCATTTTTTTGTAGAGATGGGGTTTCACCATGTTGGTTAGGCTGGTCTTGAACTCCTGACCTCAGGTGATCTACCCTCCTCGCCCTCCCAAAGTACTGGGATTACAGGAATGAGCCACTACACCTGGCCTGGATTTTTAAATTTAAAGTTTTGACATATAGTGTCAGATCATTTTCCTAAAGTCTTATGTACATTATACTCCCACCAGCAATGCATGAGGGTGCTCAACCCATCAAACTCTTGCAAAACAACTTTGCTAGTTTGATGGGTGAAAAGTGATGGCTTTGTGGAGTTAAAAAAATCAATACATAATAATTGTACATGTCTATGGAGCATGAGATATTTTGATACGTGCATATCATATATAAGATCAAATCAGGGTAACTGGGGTATCCATCACCTCAAATATTTATCATTTCTTTCTTTTTTTTTTTTTTTTTTGAGACAGAGTCTCAGTCTGTCGCCAGGCGCCAGGCTGGAGTGCAGTGGCACAATCTTGGCTCACTGCAACCTCCACTTCCCGGGTTCAAGCAATTCTCTTGCCTCAGCCTCCCGAGTAGCTGGGATTACAGGCGCACGCCACCACGCCCAGCTAATTTTTGTATTTTTGGTAGAGATGGGGTTTCACCATGTTGGCCAGGGTGGTCTCAATCTCTTGACCTTGTGATCCGCCCTCCTCGGCCTCCCAAAATGCTGGGATTACAGGCTTGAGCCACCATGCCCGGCCTATTTATCATTTCTTTATGTTGAGAACATCCCAAATCTCTTCTAGCTATTTTGAAATGCATAATAAATTATTGACAACTATAGTCATTCTACTGTGCTCTTGAACACTAAACCATATTCCTTCTAACTGTATTTTTGTACCCATTAACCAACCCCTCTTCATCCCTTCCTTCCTGCTACCTTTCCCAGACTTTGGTATCTATCATCGCTGCCTCCATGAGGTCAGCTTTTTAATCTCCTACATATAAATGAGAACATGTGATATTTGTTTTTCTGTACCTGACTTATTTTCATACACTTATTACTTTACACTTAATGTAATGTCCTCCAGGTCATCCATATTGCTGCAAATAACAGGGTTTCATTCTTTTTATGGCTGAATAATATTCAATTGTGTATATATACCACATTTTATCCATTCATCTACTGATGGACACTTGATTCCATATCTTGGCTACTGTGAATAGTGCTATGATAAACATGGGAGTGCTATTATGAAAAATACAAACAATAACAAATGCTGGTGAAGATGTGGGAAAAGGACACTGTTAGGACATTCTTGTTGGTAATGAAAATTAGTACAACTGTAGTGGAAAACTATATGGATGTTCCTCAGAAAACAAAAACTAGAACTACCACATAATCTAGCAATCTCACTGCTTAGTATATACACAGAAGGAAGGAAAGCCATATATTGAAGAGAATTTCTACATGTCCATGTTAATTGCAGCACAACTCACAATAGCCAAGATGTGGAATCAAGCTGAGTATTTGTCAATGGAGGATAGGATAAAGAAAATGTGGCATATACACACTAGGGAATACTACTTAGCCATAAAATAGAATGAAACAATATCTTTTGCAGCAACATGGATGCAACTGGAGGCCATTATCCTAAGTGAAATAACTCAGAAACAGAAAGTCAAATTCCTCATGTTCTCACATGTAAGTGGAAGCTAAACTATGAGTGCACATGCATGTACAGAGTAGAATAATAGACATTGGGAACTACAAAATGTGGAAGGGCCCGGGACAGGTGAGGGTTGGAAAACTTAGGTCATTTTGAATGACCTAATTGAATCACCCAATTGACTTCAAAAAGCCCAGACTTCATCATTGCATAATACATGCACTTAAGAAACCTATACTTGTGGCCAGGCATGGTGGCTCACACCTGTAATCCCAGCACTCCGGGAGGTCAAGATGGGTGGATCACCTGAGGTCAGGAGTTTGAGACCAGCCCGACCAACATGGTGAAACCTTGTCTCTACTAAAAATACAAAACTTAGGCAGGCGTGGTGGCATGTGCCTGTAATTCCAGCTATTTGGGAGGCTGAGGCAGGAGAATTACTTGAATCTGGGAGGCGGAGGTTGCAGTGACCTGAGTGACTTAAGATCACACCACTGCACTCCAGCCTGGGTGACAGAGTGAGACTCTTTCTCAAAAAACGAAAAACAAGAAACTTATACTTGTATCCCTTAAATATATAAACATAAAAAAGAAACTTAAAAAAAGACTGTGAATAATGGAAGGTGGCAAGTCTTTGACTAAGCCATCTACATGTGTGTAGACTTGAGGAAATCTCCAGGTGCCAACTTGAGCTTTGGTGAGAATATGTCTTCTTTGATTTTTGTAACTGTAAAACTAAAGCACCTTGCAAACTTCTTGGAAGGCAACCATCCATTTTTGTTGTATTTTGCGTTGTGTATCTTGTTTTTTAGGTGCTGGAAAGAGATGAGAGGTAGAGAAGAATGTGAGCAGGGCTTTGAGCACTGGCTGCTAAGGGGCCTATGTGGTGGCTGAGGCTGTTATTTTCAAACCAGCTCCTGGGCTCGAAGGCTGCCAGTACTGCCTATGAGCCACGGCATGTTTCTGGTTGAGAACCTGTAAACTCAATATGCCATCTTCAGATGTTAATCCAAATTGCCTTTTGGGAGTCCAGTTTACTCTTTTGTGAGTTTGGAGGGGAAGCCAATTTTTCCAGGGACTCCTAAGAACCCAGTTTAAGGTGACTTTAGAGGCTTCAAATTGCTTTAACAGCATACATGAAAGCTACGCATCCCATTACCCTATCTATGATCCCTCTCCCTCTCTCATTCTCCTAGCTTCCCCCACAATTTATGAAGTTGTTAGCATATGGAAAATGTGTCTAGTGACATCTCAAATATAGAAGTCATCTGTCCTGGAGGCTCAAAACTTACCTGTTAACTGCTGCTGGCCAAAAAAAATCTTCACTGGGTTTTTTTTACTTTCAAAAGAATGATCATAAATTAACTGATTCATGTAAAGATAAAAACACCTGAAATATATTTGCCACCAAAGACAGGCAGCCCTTTTCCTTCAAGGGAATTGAGTGTTGGAAATAAAGATTTGTAAAGTCAGAAACTCTGAAAGTCCATGTGTAGCCAGGACTCAACAAAATGCAACGGGTTTTCCATTTCTACAGGTTGGAAGACGGTAATGCTGCATTTCTTTGTTCTTTGTGGCCCCTCATTGCCTTGTTAATCTGGACGCACACCAGCCATTAAGAACTGATGGAGAGCTCCTTGGTCTGTAAGTCCTTCCTAACACAAAAGGACAACATTTAAAAGGCCACTCTCTCAAAGCCATCTGTAACAGGATTTCTGCCAGTATCTGTTCCTTGCAAACAGTAAGGAGACTTAAAAACAGCAACAGCACCTCCATGAGTCTCCCTCAGCCCTTTCTTTACAAGTTCTTTCCTTTAACGAAGGGAAATTGGCATACTATATTGTGTCAGAGTTGGCGCTCACATAGATACAAATGGGAAGTAAAGAGCTCCTGGCTGCCCTGGTGCCAGGTGTTCGCTAATTGTGAAACTGAATAATGGATAATAACCCATCTTAGTGTGTTTATCAATGCAGTTCGCTCTCTACGATGCAGAAGAGGTCACTGGAGACAATGTGTAGGCCTCTCATCTCTCCTATTCATTAACAAGGCACTGCTGGCTGGAATACAGGCTCCATTACCTAGATGCAACAATGATGGGGCCCAGAATCAAATTGTAATTAGGTTTGTTCAGGGCTAGGGTACAGTTATTATAATCAGAATCACTCAGAATTCATTTTATACTTGTGAAAGGATATGAGGTGAGATTGATTTAATGGTAACCAAAGCAACCCCCTTTTCTATGACTCTCTGAGCTTATAAAAAAGCAAAACGAGAAAGGGAAAAATGGAGGGCAAAGGAGAACACAGATGAGCATTTTAGTTCTATTAATTTTATTGTAACTAGTCAGGAGAGAATGCGCTACAATAAGAGCAAATATGTGATAGCAAGGTGATCACTGTCTGGGTCCTAGAAGCTGCTGCGGTCTCATTACATGCCTACAGCACATCCTGGGATGCTTAATTTCCTCTCCCTTTTTGTTCATTTCATGTATGTTTGGAAATAGCCTGATTAGGGCAAGAATTTCAATTTGCAGGAAAAAGAAGAGAAAATTCAAGCTGAGTAATATTTCCTTTCTCTAGTAAGAATCAGTTATTCAGCCTTTTACCTTTGGCCTTTTGTATATATCTCAGATCTAATGACCACTGGCTTCTATGAGAGCAAATGGAAGGTTTTGGAGATCTGTTTGTAAAATGGTTTAAGAAGTTACAGAGGTGTAGGTGATGTGGTATATAATTCCTCACTACTGAGTGGTTATTAAATTTTTTTTAGGTTAGCCAGGTGCTGTTCTGGGACTAGAATCTCACCTTATTTGAAATAATTGGTGAAATGTGTGAATATGCATACATTTTCATTTATGTACACTATGCAGGTATTGGTACACCTGATTTGCTCTATTGATGTGTGCTTGATCTCTAATATTTAGATACCGTAAATTAAATATTTGTTCTTTCTTTCCCCCTCCCCAGGTAGATTTAGAAATATATATTGTAAAAAATAAATGAATATTTATATATAATAAATATATGAATATATATATAATAGCCTCAAGAGTAGAAATATCACAGTCATTTTGAGGATAGGATACTTTAAAAATATGTCGGTAATTACTTAACAGGGAGAGGCTTTTTTTTTCTTAAATACATCTCAATTATTTTGTGGATAAGCAAATGGCATGAAAATATTTCTAGTCATTTAATTGAGTAGGAAGTATTGAAACAAAGCATAAAGCATATTGCTTCCAGATTTTAAAAAAGAAACACTCTAGCTCTTTTTTTTTTTTTGCTTGGACACAACCTCTTGGCTACTCAAATAGTGAAACTATACTCAACTAAGAAAAGGTATGGCGGTGATAGTGGTGCACATTCTTGCGTATCTGACTACCTAGAAATTTCATGTGTAAACTTAGATTTTATGTCACATGATAATCAGGATGTCTGAGGTTTGAATAAAGCATCAAATTTAGCTAAAATTGATTTTACCTCTTTTGGAGCTGGAGATTTTACAAAACCTTAAAAATAGACGTCAAATTTATTGCTTTGCTGTTTTTCTTTTTCTTCTTGTTTGTTTGTTTGGGTCAAAGACAATGTGAGTAAATGAATGTGAAATTGAGATGGAATTAAGACAGGAAGCAGGAGGGTGACTCTAACGGCAATCTTCATGCTGTAGTTTATAGATATTTTTTATTTTTCTCCCATTATTCTAGTATAGAAAGAGTATATAGAACAAATAGTGGGGACTTTAAAGCTTAAATGGACTCAGATAGATGTATATCTCATGTTGTATTTTGAAAAGTAGTGACCAAGGTATGTATGCTGAAAGGTGTAGCTGGCCTGATACTGCTGGCCTTGGAAACGCCTATTTGCAAGGCTGGTCCTTGACTGGTATCTGGGAACTGGGTTAGTAAAAACTTCCCTACACTGATACAAAACTTTCCCTAAATGATAAGATTGACCTAGTATACAAATAATGAGGTTTATGCTAGATACCTGCCCTCCTTCTGGGGACATGAAATGTCAGGGACTGCAGTTAGTCATATGGATCTTATGTGCCTGTGTGACCAACCTTTGATAAAAACTCTGTTCATTTAGGCTCAGGTATGTGTTCCTGGTAGACAGTGCATGCCACAGGGAGTTGCTGGAAGAAATAAGCATGTCCTGTGCAATGCCACCAGGAGACAGTTCTTAGAAGCTTGCTCCTGGTTTCCTCTAGACTTCATCTATAAGACTTTTCCCTTTGCTAATTTTGCTGTATTAAATCTTAGCCATGAGTACAAATATAGGCTGAGTCCTGTGAGTCCTTTAAGCAAGTCATTGAACTTGGAGGTGGCCTTGGGAACCCTGACACAGTAAGAATGTAGTTTCTGAGTAATTTAGTTATTAACTCTGTCCACATCCCTCAAAGCAGATGTCTCAGTAAAATATTTAAAATTCTTATTCCCAATGGTACTGCTCAATTTGGAGAGGAAGGATTTGACTGAAGGCTTTGAACAAGCAGGCCAGGGGAATTTTTTTTTTTTTTTTTTTTTTTTTTTTTGAGAGGGAGTCTCTGTTACCCAGGCTGGAGTACAGTGGCATGATCTCAGCTCACTGCAACCTCTGCTTCCCAGGTTCAAGCAATTCTCCTGCCTTAGCCTCCCAAGTAGCTGGAATTACAAGTGACCGCCACCATGCCTGACAAATTTTTGTATTTTTATTAGAGTCAGGGTTTCACCATATTGGCCAGGCTGATTTTGAACTCCTGACCTCAGGTGATCTGCCTGCCTTGGCCTCTCAAAGTTGCTGGGATTACAGGGGTGAATCACTGTGCCGCGCCTAGCCGCCAGGGGAATTTATACATGCCAGGCTCTCTAAAGGTGTAAGAGCAGATGTGAATATGTGTGTGTTGGGGGGAAGGTGCTTGGAAAGACCTAAGTGAGGTTCTACCTTCTAACCTCTTCTATCACCTCCTCATTCAACTATTAACTACCAATCCCCCAAATCACAAATAGCTTATTATGGTCCCTCTTTGGATTGGAAGAATAGGACTTGTTACTTAGGAGAGATACGTCAGTGAAATGGGTGATGTCAAGAACAAGGGTTGATTCTTTCTGTCAGAGTCTAGGTTCTAATGCTCTACACCAAACCAGAAGTCCGTTTGAAACATAAGGAATTCCCCTATGGAAATAGAACATGTCCCCACATAGGCAGAGCAAGGCCTGGGACTGTATATCAAATTGAATGTTGGAAGAGAGAAAATAATTCAGATCCTTCAAAAAAAGCTGCAGATAGACACAGCTGGCCATTCACCTCCACTCGCAGGAGAGCAGGTAGCAGAAACATGGACACAATCTCCTCAAACTCTAGCACAAAGGTGAACCACAATGTGGCCTCCAATACAATGGGAAGAGAGTCAATGAGAATTCACCCACACCACATCAGAGCAAGCACTGGGCAAACATACCATGCTCCCTTCAAAATAAGAGAGGAAGAAAGGAATATAACATTGAAAACACAGAGAATGCAGTCTGTAAGAATAACTCACAGAATAGAGAGCTTTATTCAATAAAAGAACTTAATAAGATCACAAACTCAACAAAACCAGAACTTGGAAATGAGATGCTAGAACACCAGAACAGGAAGAAGAAAAGAGATGGAAAACCTGAAGAAGCATACTGAAGAACAAATCAATACCATTGTAGACCTGACACTTCTTTCTGATGTATCAGGGAATGGAACAGATATGCCAGTAAACTGAATTACTGACAGAGAAAGGGCCTGAAATCATCACAGTGCTTGCAGAGGAAAACAAGAGTGAAATATTTAGGAGAAATTAGATACATATCAAAGGCGGACAAAGATAATCGAACATATAAGAATAATTGGTGAACTTAGAAGACACAGCCCAACAAATGAAGTGTGCAAACTCCTCAAAGATATAAGAAGAAGAAAGTTTACTGAACAAGGTTCAAATAAAAATGGCTACAGAGTGTCCGACACTGAACTATATCTTAGTTATCTGCTTCAAGAATGGAGAAGAAATTGCTCATGCATCCGGGTAAAAAATGCAAGTCATTTACAATGAAGAGAAAAATCAGGCCAGAGATGTCTGCACAGCAACACTGCATTACAGAAAAAAAAATCTGTTGTAATGTCTAAGGAAGAATGTGAACCTCCAAAATGTTATACTGAGGCAAGTTTTCATTCAAGTGTAATGGCCAAAGATTTTTTCAGAGATAAAAGAACCGAGTCCTACTTGAAAAAGTATGTGATGATGAAATCCAGCCACTGAAGATGCAAATATGGGAACCCAGCAAAAAGAACAGCCATAGTGAAGGGCCTGGTGAACTTGGAATCCATTTAATCACAGAACTGACCTTAAACAAATATGGGAATTATGGTTATAGAGGTGGATGTAAATGTTATAATCTTGATCATAGAGAAGTAGTCTGAAACAAAAATTGAGAAATGGGAAGTGTAAGAGTAATCAGTTTTTCAACACTCATTGCCGAGGCAATTGGTGTTTTCTATGGGATTCACTTTTATTTAAAAAATGAAGCTTCTAGCCGGGCGCGGTGGCTCAC
>PVKV010034984.1:0-17116 GCA_004027835.1 Alouatta palliata
AAAGAAAGAAAGAAAGAAAGAAAGTCATTTGTTTATACAGGTTTTTTTTTTTGTTTGTTTGTTTGTTTGTTTATTCTTACCTTACATAAGACTAACTAGTAAGCCTGGGCTCCTCAAACATCACCAACAATTACAATTACATTACAAGTTATAGTCAGAGTTCAGAGGCTTCACAGACCTCATTGGGTTTGAAAAAACTAAACATTGCTGCCATTACATTTTTGTCAGCTTCCGTTGGGGCCAGTATATAAAAACAAAGCATTTATTTTGTTATCGTGATGCTCATCCCTGTGCAGGATACCTAAACAGAAACACTGGGAGATCTTAGCTCCTTATCTCATAGACCAGGAAAGCTACATCCCACTCCACAGTATTTGGGGGCATTAATTCTTTCTGTATTTGTTTTAAGATGTTTGATTAAATTCATATATGTTTGATTTTGCCTAGGTCTTTTTTAGCCATAGAAATTATTTGCTATTATATAGGAATCTCAGGTGTTCAGTCTTTTTATAAATATTCAGTAAAAACTTCAAACAAACAAGTATTTGATTATCTAAAAGTATTGTTTCCAATATACAATCATTACTCCTCTGAGCCCATTCTGTGGGTATTTTATGTAATTTTTCTAGTGTATTTATCATACTACTTAAAAAACTTAAGAACATATCAAGCCAGTTACCTTTCAATTTATTTGCACTAAAATATCACACAGTGGGATCTTATGAGATAATAGCAAAATTTTTATTGCTATTTCTATTGTTGAACAATGTTGACGGAATGCTTCTTCAACAAGGATAAAATAAACGGTTAAATAAGAAGTAACAAAAGCAGAGATCACATAAAAGAAAAATAAATACCCAGATGCCAGAAATGAAACAAGAAAACAAAACTAAAAGAAGATTGCTATTTTAAGCCAGTAAGTTTTAAGGTGGTTTGGCAAAGGCTGATTGATAAACCAACTAAAATATAATTCATGTGTAAGGATAAAATAGATATATTTTTACCCCCAAAAAATGAGATTTCTATTTTATGAACATCTCTGAAAGAAGTACTAATAAATATTCTCCAAGAAGAAAAAAACCTGAACCCAGAAAGAAGTAGTTGAATACTAGCAACTAATAAACATATTAGTGAACTAAATAAATATTGATTGTGCAAAGTGATGATGATGATAATAACTAATGTGCAGGAGGCAATGTCACAGTGTCCACACTGTGCACTGTCCACAGTGCAGGGGGCATTGTCATAGTGTCCACACAATGGACAACTTAAGTGTCAAACAGCAGTCATGTGGGAGGAGAGAGGTATGATCAGAGCTAAGTTCCCTAAAAATCTTACAGTTTAGGAAGCGTAGAAAGATATGATTAACTTTAGAACTGCACTCTTCAATAAGGTAGCCATTAGCCCCAGGTGAGTATTTAAATATAAATTTTAATTAATTAAAAAAATCAATAAAATTTAAAATTCAGTTTTTTCGCCTTCTACACGCAAAGAGCTTGGAAGTCATTATTCTCTTTCTTGCAGTCAAGAAAAAAAGCTAAACAAACTAAAAATCAGTGATGTTTCTTAGGTTCATTAAGGATTGAGGTTTCAGGGCAAACTACAACCCTAAAATCCAGAGAAACAAGTGAATACAGAGAATCACAGCCAAAATCAAGTCATCTGGAGCAGAAGTCACTAGAGCCAGAAATTGGTAGGACGGAATGCATAAACGCTAATTTTGATGAATTGCTGGAGGCTGAGTGTGGCCTGTAGTTGGGGGAGACATTCCTGGGTTCAGTACCATTAAGGGGCAGAAGCAGGTGAGTGTAACTGGAGAAAGGCAAAGGCTGTGGGCCTCAAGGATTCATTCACCACTAGTTCTGGTACCAAAGCAGGGGAGGAGGGTCTGACATCCCGCTTCTTCTATCGTCCATCTGTTGCTGCTACTTCCTGTTGGATTGATCAAACCCAACTGGAATCCAGGCATCAAAGAAGAGAATTGGTGATGCAATATGCAGTGGTCAGCTTCTTCTAGAAGGGATGTGTTAGGGAAATAGAGAATAAAGCCAGCACCGTAAAAGAGTTCAAATATTTTAGCTCTTTTTCCATTTTTCTTTTGATCCTTTCTTTTGTTTTATTCTAGTCTTCCCTTTTTATATTCATTAATCTTCTCTTAGACATAATCCTAATAAAAACGCAAGTTAATAGCTTCAAAAACAACTATATTATAATATTTTTAGCAAACTATGTCCATTTTAATACTTTTAAAACATTTATACTACATCTGATATTGTTTATTCAGTATGTTGTAAACATTTCCACAACACTTAAGAAAATTTAGTTTATCAAAAATACAAGCAAAGATCTCATTATATTGTTATATAAAATTGTTATACACATTGTCTTGTTATACAGTTGAGCAAGACAGGAGAATTTATTGCTTGAGTTTTAGAAATAAATTAAATAAATTCAACTCTTACTATAAAACAAATATACATTTATAAAGCACTAAAGGTTCCAGAAGGAACAAATTATAGGTTATTTATCACAAGTTTGGAAATGTAACTCTTCAGATACAATTATATATGTAAAATGTACAGATAAAATTTTTAATTACATAAAATGCTTATATAATAGATAAGAAAAAGATTAAAGCACAAATATAAATGAACACAAAATACAAATAATTTAAAAAAATAAAATGCATCTCCTGGGCAAGATGGCCGAAAGGAAACAGTTCTAGTCTGCAGCTCCCAGCAAGATCAATGCAGAAGATGGGTGATTTCTGCATTTCCAACTGAGTTACCTGGTTTGTCTCACTGGGACTTGTTAGACAGTGGGTGCAGCCCATGGAAGGTGAGCAGAAGCAGGGTGGGGCACTGACTCACCCAGGAAGCAAAAGGGGGCCAGGAACTCTCTCCCCTAGCCAAGGGAAGCTGTGAGGGACTGTGCCTTGAGAGGCAGTGCTACACTTTTCCCACAGTCTTTGCAACCCACAGACCAGGAGATTCCCTTGAGTACCTACACCACAAGGACCCTGGGTTTCAATCACAAAACTGGGCGGCCATTTGGGCAGACACTGAACTAGCTGCAGGAGGTTTTTTTGTACTTTCTTCACAGAATTAGAAAAACTTCTTTAAATTTCATATGGAACCAAAAAAGAGCCTGTATAGCCAAGACAATCCTAAGCAAAAAGAACAAAGCTGGAGACATTATGCTACCTGACTTCAAACTATACTACAAGGCGACAGCAACCAAAACTATGGTACTGGTACAACAACAGATATGTAGACCAATGGAACAGAACAGAGGCGTAAGAAATAACACCACACATCTACAACCATATGATCTTTGACAAACCTGACAAAAACAAGCAATGGGGAAAGGATTCCCTATTTAATAAATGGTGTTGGGAAAACTGGCTGGCCATATACAGAAAACTGAAACTGGACCCCTTCCTTATGCTTTATACAAAAATTAACTTAAGAAGGATTAAAGATTCAAAAATAACACCTAAAACCATAAAAATTCCAGAAGAAAACCTAGACAATACCATTCAGGACAATATCATAGATATGGGCAAAGACTTCATAACTAAAACACCAAAAGCAATTGCAAAAACAGCCAAAATTGACAAATGGGATCTAATTAAACTAAAAAGCTTCTGTACAACAAAAATAACTATCATCAGAGTGAACAGGCAACCTGCAGAATGGGAGAAATGTTTGCAGTCTATCCATCTGACAAAGGCCTAATATCCAAAATCTACAAGGAACTTAAACAAATTTACAAGAAAAAACAAACAACCCCATCAAAAAGTGGGCAAAGGATATGAACAGACACTTCTCAAAAGAAGACATTTATGCAACCAGAAAACATGAAAAAAAGCTCATCATCACTGGTCATTAGAGAATGCAAAATAAAACCACAACAAGGTATCATCTCACACCAGTTAGAATAGTGATCATTAAAACGTCAGGGAACAACAGATGCTGGAGAGGATATGGAGAAATAGAAACACTTTTACATTGTTGGTGGAGTGTAAATTAGTTCAACCATTGTGAAAAACAGTGTGGTGATTCCTCAAGGATCTAGAACTAGAAATATCACTTGACCCCGCAATTCCATTATTGGGCATATATCCAAGGATTATAAATCATTCTACTGTAAAGACACATGCAAATGTATGTTTATTGCAGCATTATTCACAATAGCAAAGACTTGGAACCAACACAAATGCCCATCATTGATAGACTGGATAAAGAAAATGTGGCACATATACACCATGGAATACTATGCAGCCATAAAAAATGATGAGTTTATGTCCTTTATGGGAACATGAATGAAGCTGGAAATCATCATCTCAGCAAACTAATACAGGAACAGAAAACCAAACACCACATGCTGTCACTCATAAGTGGGAGCTGAACAATGAGAACATATGGGCACAGGGAGGGGAACATCATATGCCAGGGCCTGTTGGGGTGTGGGGGACAATGCAAGGGATAGCATTTGGAGAAATACCTAATGTAGATGATGGGTTCATGGGTGCAGCAAACCACTATGGCATGTGTATACCTATGTAACAAACCTGCATGTTCTGCACATGTATCCCAGAACCTAAAGTATAATAAGTATAAAAGTATAGTATGCAATGGTTAGTTTCTCAACTCTTTCTTCTCTCCCCTGTCTATTAGTCTCCTGGGAGACTACTGTTGCCATCTTTATGTCCGTAAATGCTCAATATTTAGCTCCCACTTAAAAGTGAGAACGTGTGACATTTGGTTTTTTGTTCCTGCATTACTTTGCTTAGGATAATGGCTTCTAGCTGCATCCATGTTGTTGTAAAGAACATGATTTTGTTCCTTTTCATGGCTGAGTGTATTTTATGGGTGGGTGTTCCTTTTTATTCTAGGGTATAAATGTACTACATTTTCTTTATCCAGTCCATCACCAATGCGCATCTAGGTTGATTCCATGTCTTTGTTATTGTGAATACTGCTGTGATGAACATATGAGTTCATGTGTTTTTTGGGTAGAATGATTTATTTTCCTTTGGTTATATACCTGATAATGAGATTGCTGGGTCAAATGGTAGTTCTATTTTAAGTTAAGAAATCTCTAAACTGCTTTCCACAGTGGCAGCGTTCCCCTTTCTCCACAGCCTTGCCAGCATCTGCTGTTTTTTAACTTCTTAATAATAACAGTTTTGTCTGGTATAATATGGCATCTCATTGTGGATATGATTTGCATTTCTCTGGTGATTAGCAGTGTTGAGCATTTTTTCATGTTTGTTGGTTGCTTGTATGTCATCCTTTGAGAAGTGTCTGTTGGTTTTTGCCTGCTTTTTAATGGGATTTTTTGTTTTTTGCTTGTTGAAATAAGTTCCTTATAGATTCTTGATATTAGACCTTGTCAGATGAATAGATTGTTAATATTTTCTCACATTCTCTAGTTTGTGTGTTTACTCTGTTGATAGTTTATTTTGCTGTGAAGAAGCACTTTAGTTTATTTAGGTCCCACTTGTCCATTATTATTTTTGCTGCAATTGCTTTTGAGGACTTAGCCATAAATTCTTTCCTAAGGCAGATTCCAGTATGTTGTTTCCTAGGTTTTCTCATAGGATTCTTATAGTTTGAAGTCTTACATTTAAATTTTTGATTCATCTTAAGTTATATTTTGCATATGGTGAAAGGTGGGAGTCCACTTTCATTATTCTGCATATTGCTAGCCCACTATCCCAGCACCATTTATTAAATAAGGAGTCCTTTCCTAATTGTCTATTTTTGTCTGTTTGTCAAAGGACAGATAGTTGTTTGTGTGTGTCTTTATTTCTGGGTTCTCTATTCTGTTCCATTGGTTTATATCTCTGTTTTTGCACAAGTATCATGTTGTTTTGATGACTGTAGCCTTATAATATAGTTTGAAGTCAAGTAATGTGATGCTTCTGGCTTTGTTCTTTTTTGCTTAGAGTTGTTTTGGCCATTCAGCTTTTTTATACAAATTTTAAAGTACTTTTCTAATTCCATGAAAAATGGCATTAATAGTTTGGTAGAAATAGTGTCAAATCTGTAGATTGTTTTGGGGAGTATGGCCATTTTAACTATATTTATTCTTTCAATCCATAAGCAAGTCATATTTTCTATGTCATCCGTTATTTCTTTTCTTTTCTTTTCTTTTCTTTTCTTTTCTTTTCTTTTCTTTTCTTTTCTTTTCTTTTCTTTTCTTTTCTTTTCTTTGAGATGGAACCTCCCTCTGTCACTCAGGCTGGAGTGCAGTATCGTCATCTTGGCTCACTGCAACCTCTGCCTCCCGGTTCAAGTGATTCTTCTTCCTTCACAATACCTTGCCCAGCTAACTTTTGTATTTTTAGTAGAGATGGGGTTTCGCCATATTGGCCAGGCTGGTCTTGAACTCCTGACCTCAAATGATCCACCCACCTCAGCCTCCCAAAGTCCTGGGATTACAGGCGTGAGTCACTGTGCCTGGTCATCATCTATGATTTCTTTCAGCAGTGTTTTGTAATTCTCCTTACAGAGATCTTTCACTTCCTTGGTTAGATCGGTTAGATGTATTCCTAGGTATTTATTTTTTGTATGGCCATCTATTTGGATGCTTTTTATTTCCTTTTCTTGCCTCATTATTCTGGCAAAAACTTCAGTACTATTTTGAATAGGAGTGGTGAAAGTGGGCATCCTTGTCTTGTTTCATTCTCAAGGGGAATGATTCCATCTTTTGCCCATTCAGTATGATGTTGGCTATGGGTCTGTCATTAATGGCTCATATTATTTTGAGATAGGTTCCTTCAATTTCTATTTTGTTGAGGGTTTTTATCATGAAGGGATGTTGGATTTAATCATAGGCTTTTCCCACATCTAAAGATATACTATGGTTCTATTTTTAATTCTCTTTATGTGGCAAATAACATTTATTGGTTTGTGTATGTTGAACCAACCTTGCATCCCAGGAATTAAGGTAACTTGATCATGGTAAATTAACTTCTTGATGTGCTGTTAAATTCAGTTTGCTTATATTTTGCTGAGGATATTTGCCTCTATATTCATCAGGCATATTATTCTGTAGTTTTCTTTGTTGTTTCTTTGCCAGGTTCTGTTATTAGGGTGATGCTGGCTTCATAACATGCGTTAGGGACTAGTCACTCATCTTTGAATTTTTAGAATAGTTCCAGTAAAATTTCTCAGCTCTTTTTGTAAGTCTGATAGAATTCAGTTGTGAATCTATCTGGTCTGGGGCTTTTCTTGGTTGGTAGGTTTTTCATTACTAGTTCAATTCTGGAACTTGGTATTGGTCTGTCAGGGTTTCAATTTCTTCCTGGTTGGATCTTGGGAGACTGCGTGTTTCCAGAAATTTAGCCATTTCCTCTAGATCTTCTAGTTTGTGTGCATCGGGGTGTTCATAATAGTCTCAGAGGATCTTTTGTATTTCTGCGAGTTGTAATGTCACCTTTGTCATTTCTGATTGTGCTTATTTGGATCTTCTCTCTTTTTTTTCTTTTCCAGTCTAGCTAGTTGTCTATCGATCTTGTTTATCCTTTCAAAAAAACAATTTTTTTGTTTCATTTATTCTTCGTGTGGATTTTTGGGCCTCAATTTTTTTTAGTTCTGCACAGATTTTAGTTATTTATTTTCTTCTTCCAGTTTTGGGGTTATGTTAGTCTGTTAATTTGATATCTTTCTAACTTTTTGAGGTAGGTATTTAGTGCTATAAAATTCCCTCTTAACACTGCTTTTTCTGCATTTCAGAAATTTTGGTATGTTTAGTCTCTGTTTTCATTTATTTTTAAAAAATTCTTTTCTGTCTTAATTTCATCATTTACCCAAAAGTCATTCAGGAGAAAATTTTAAATTTCCATGTAATTCCATGATTTGGGGAGATCTTCTTGGTATTCATTTCTGCTTTTACTCGACTGTGGTCTGATAATATGGTTGGTATGATTTCAATTTTTTAAAATGTATCGAGACTTGCTTTATGTCTGAGCATGTGACCAATCTTGGAGTACTGTGTGCAGATGAGAAGAATGTATATTCTGTGGTGATCAGTGGAGTGTTCTCTAGATGTCTATTAGTCCCAATTGGTCAAGTATTAAATTGAAGTCCAAAATTTCTTTGTTAGTTTTCTACCTCAACAGTAAGTTTAACACTGTCAGTGGGGCGCTGAAGTTTCCTACTATTGTTTGGCTCTCTAAGTCTTTTCATAGGTCTAGATATCATTGTTTTATGAATCTGGGTGCTCTAATATTGGGTGCATATATATTTAGGATAGTTAACTCTTCTTGTTGAATTGAACCCCTTATCATTATGTACAATATGCGAACACCAAAAAAATCACAGCAGGAGTACTCTTGGTTTTTGAAAAGATTTTGGTAATATTCAGAATGAAATAACTATTTTTAAGGGAAAGAATAAGGTTATATGTCAAATCGACAGATATTTTTAAATTAAATAATATAAAAGATATGTGGAAAATATATAGATATACATACATGCACATATACTTACATAAGAGAAAAATTATTTTAAAATAGTATCAAATCCCAGAAAACTATTCAAAGATGACAAGGAAAATTAGCACTCCCTGAAAATAGTAAGTTAATATTGTTAAAAGTATTCAAAATTTTTAAAATCTGAACAAATACTACGGTGACTCCCTTTATTTTTAAAAAGTGTAT
This sequence comes from Alouatta palliata, assembly GCA_004027835.1. NCBI lineage: Eukaryota > Metazoa > Chordata > Mammalia > Primates > Atelidae > Alouatta > Alouatta palliata. Next base: position 8,672 of record PVKV010034984.1, read on the forward strand.
TCGATCTACTTTTCAATGTGTGTGTTTGTCTATTTGTATGTCCAAGGACCTCCTAATACTTGTGAGTTTTAAAGCAATTTCTGGAACATTTTCAGAAGACTCTTGAGTTGTACTTGTATATGAAAGAAAACCTGTATACCTGTTGTATCATGAACTGTTACGAAGTAGCCATTGGAGCTCTTGGCTACTGAACATATCCTTCACATATTTCAGCAAGAGAATGTTTTAGTAAAAGATAAAGAAGTCATATTTTGTAAAATTCTAAATTTATGGTTTTATTTCCACAACACTCAGTGCCTGACTCTTTAGGTGACTTCACTAATATTTTGTATTGCCTTTATCACAGGTTTGCTATCATCCCTATGTTTTAGAGAAAGAATAATTTTAAAATTTATTTATTTATTAACTAAATATACAAAATATTCCTGATGTTAATATTAAATGATCTTTAAAATTAGACATACTATTAATTATCACATAAAACATAAGTTTCTAGGACATCAACAAAAAATTATTAGGTTTGAGGTTTTAAGTTTCATCTGAATGAGGGAGGAGTTTCCATCTCATAGTTGTATCAACTTCTTCATCAAAATTTTCCACTTCCTGCTCTTTAGAAAGCTCTAAGAATACCTAAATAGGAGATAAAGAAGAAGGAAAGAAAAAAGAGAGATTATCAAGTTGTTGGTCTTCCAAATGAACAGGAAAATGCATGTTTCTTTCATGTGAAATTTACCAGGATGATACAAAGTCAAACCAGTTGACTTACCTTCTGCAGTGTGCACTGAGAGAGACTGTATTCTTCCAAGTTAAAGTTATGCTTCACTGAAGAATAAATAAGACTAGCATTAATAGTAGATGCTTACAATTTGTTACCAATAATTTTTTCAAAATCATAAAGAATAAAAATGTAAATCAAAAATATAAATAGAAGATAAGGCTGAACAAGCAAGTGCTTGAGGTAAGGATGAAATAAGGAAAGCCATACAGATTTAATAGAAATACATACTATATTAACATTGATATTATAATTTTCTCATATTATGTTTCAATAATATTTGTTTTGGTATTGAGTGCATGTCTTTGGAAGATATAAAACTTCCTTGAAGAACTACATCACTGATTAAAATATTCTTACACATGAGGACGATCCTATCCCATCCTCTTTAAGAGAACTCAATACTCCCTTCAGCCAGTTCATCTGTTATATCATCTCTCTGCTGGACTTCCCCACCAAAAAGTCTGCATAACACTTGTCACCAGATTCACATAGCCATTTATACACTAATTTCCACCATTTATATACTAAGAATCTGCAATGTGTGAGACACTCTTAGATGCCAGAAATAGAACAGTAAAGAAAACAAATACTCCTGCCTTGATGTAGTTTGCATTTTAGTGAGATGAACTAGTAACATTAAATACAGAAGCACTTAAATATACAACAAAGTTAATGGCAGTGGCTTTAAATAAAAATAAATCTGATAAAAATAAATATGGAGCACTAGGCACTCTTTTTTACCAAATGGTCAGAAAAGGCCACAGTAATAAGTTAATCATTGAACTGACACCTGAAAATGTGAGGAAGAAGCCTGGATGTTTGGGAGGAAGAATTTTGGAAAGAAGGATTAGCAAGTACAAAGTCCTGAGGCAGGAGCTTACATATCTGGCAGCATTTAGGAAGAACTAGAAAGTCATCTGTCCAGCATGGAAGGAACAAAGCGGAGATATATATTATGTCAAACACAGTTAGCCAGGTACTGTTCTAGGCACTTAAAATATTTACTCATTTAATCCTAATAACCTGGTCAAGTGGGCCCTAATAGTATCCATCATTGCAGAGATGAAACATCTAGATATGCAGGAAATGAGTACCTCACCCATTGTCACAGCTGGTAAGCAGCAGTCCTCGGCTGAGAACCCAGAAAGACAGGCTCTAGAGTTTGAGCTCTTCACCATTATGTTGTGCTTAGAAATTATACCATGATGTTTTGTTGTTGTGAATGATTCAGTTGAAAGCAGAGAAAATGATGACAGAAGAGAGAGTGTGGACAATTTCAATCCACCAAGAGGAGTTACACACAATGCAGGGGACAATTGAAGCTATCATTCAAATAGGAAGGCCAAATACACCTGCACAGACACAAGGAAGTTGAAGGATGGATGGAAACTTTCTCTGTTGCTTCTGTTTTATTAGTGAAATATAAAGCAAGGGAATCAACTGAGGGAGAAAGTGGGAAGGAGGTGGATACATAAGGAAAGAAAGGGAGTAAAGTAATAATTTGGGACACTTGGTGTGAATGGATTATATACATGTAGGCAAAGCAGGCCACACTAAGGGGCTTTTAGAGGTAAATGTCATGGCTTCACAGTAAGAACAGTCAAGCATGTGTGTTTCCTGCAGCTTCAGTTCCTGCACTGTAGATTAACTTCTTTTCATAGTCAGATTAACCTAAATTGGGATTAAATCCCACCATACCTACCATTAGAATTATTAAAAATCATGCCCTACAGCCCTATTTTTTAAAATTATTATATAATTAGCTTCCATTAAATTATTATTTTAGGATTAGTTAATTCTTCAAAAGATTTATTTGAATGTGGTCACTCTTACCTGACTCTAATTTGTGAAAGGTCTGTGATAGAGGGTAAACGTCTGCTATGGGCAGGTTATAGATTAACAAGGAGGAATGCCTGAAAATAAGAAAATGTCATATTGAATTCTGAGTTTCAAGGGGAGAAAATGAGCATCAAAGTAAATATTGATATTACCAACAAATTTCTTCTTAAAATAAAAGTAATGCAAATTAATGTATGGCTTAAATATGAAATCACAGCAATTAAAAAATAATTTTTGGTATCTGGTTGTTGCAGACAACTCTTCTGGTAATAACTCAGTGTAATTATTTATGTGCTCAGTTTATGCAAAACCTTTGTTTGTTGAAAACCAGATATTCTAAACTATTCCCTTTGATTAGTTCAAATTAGGTTGGGAATTGGCCCCAAAACAAATGTTCATCTTTGTCATCAGAAAACTAATTCTTTTTTTAATGAATGAATTTTTTCTTTATTTCTTGTATTTACAGTAATTTGCATAATATTTATAATGGAAAATATGAACACTTAAACAAAAGTAAATTCAGGAATATTTTGTAAAACCATAAATAGTGGCAAGTCTTGGAGATGGAGGTTGATATTGGCAAAAGATCTGTAGGGAAGACATTTTTATTTTGAAGACTCTTTCTAGGCCCTAAGACCATCAAGAAGTAAGGAAATCAATAGAGCTGGGGCTGCCAATCAAAAAACCTCAAATCTCCTTGATTTCCCCTCCTCCCAGAAGTCTAATTTGTAAAGAATAATATGAGGTTCGGAGAGTGGGAGATAGCAGTAGAGGAAGGACATAAAACACTTTAACTAAATACTTCCCTGACCTTTAAGGAAGAGCCGGAATTGATTTTGGGCATCTTGTTTCTGCATGCTACTTTTGGCTGTAAACCCTCATGCCCTATTCCCAACTTATTCCCAAACAGGGGTTTTGTGCTCCCAGGTGGCACTAAGGTTGACCAGACATCCAGGATTGGCCCTCTTCAGACCATCCTCTGCTCTTTCTGTTTTATCATTTTTGATCTTCCCACCAATATCAAAACCACTTCTCTGATTTGTGACACCAAATGTCTGGAAATGGGACTAAGTTACATGTTCTGATATCTACTTTAGAAAATTTAATTAGATTTACACTGTGCTAAAATAAAACAGTAGTTTTTATGTCCTATTTTTTTATGTGCTTATATCTCCATGGGAATTTCAAATTCAGTTTCCACTCCACCTTCTTGCCCTCTGCCAATAACATTCAGACATACACAAAAACACATACATACAGATATGTGCACATGCACGCACACACTCCCCCCCCCACACACACACTCCTTTCCAGTCTCCATTGGAAAGGTAAGGAAATTCCACTAAAGAGACTCTTTGATTATCTCAATTGCCATTTGTTTTCTATGGGGAAAATTCACCCTCAATGTCTACATCTTTTAAATTTTAAATATTTATATATGTTAAGCATTTCTGAGGAGGCCCAGGAAGGATGACATTGTGGTCCTGTGTGGGTTCGGGTCATCAGCAATTCCTTCCCCCAAGTCTTTCCAAGTCCCCCTCTGCAGCTGGGAATCATCCTGGGACGGCTGAGGAGGGTGTACCTGGGCTGCCCCAGGGGACACAGCTTCCTGAGTAGGTCTCAATCTCTTAGAATCTGGAATACTGAACAAATCAGTTTCTGAGGTCCCTAACTTTTATTATAAAGTCAAATCACTATGAAGTTCTCACACAGCAAAAAGGAAACCAGTAGGTGGATAAAGCCTACGTATTTCTCCATAATCAAAAACCTGTTTCAGCATGGTGGTGCATGCCTGTAATCCCAGCTACTCAGGAGGCTGAGGTAGGAGAATCGCTTGAACCCAGGAGGGAGAGGTTATGGTGAGCCAAGATTGTGCCATTGCACTCCAGCCTGGGCAACAAGAGTGAAACTGTCTCAAAAAAAAAAAAAAAATTCTCACCTTTCCTGTCTTGCAGCGTGTGGGAAAAGCTTCAGAATCTCAGTGTGGACCAAAGTCACTTGAGAAGATTCCTTCACTTTTAGATCTAGAGTGTAATTCTTGCCAAGTTTGCTTTTCAAGTGTTGGATGGATCCAATGCATCTATGGGCAAGAAAGAGAATATGTTGGAAAAAATACTCCCCTAATTTTTTAATGTTATTCTTAAATTTTAAATGTAGAAGAAAAGGTGTCACCAAGGAAACCAAACAGAAGGCCTCCAGCCACACACAAAGATTTTCCCCTTTAAATGAGAAATATCATGGAGGCTTTGGAGAGACACCTACCTAAGCCTTCCAGACACCATGATGGCCACACGGTCACACAAGGCCTCTGCCTCAGCCAGGTTATGGGTGGTCAGGAGGACACTCCTCTCTGTGTTTTTAACAACTGCTTTGATTGCCTGCCTAAAGTGAGCAAAAAAATTAACAGTTTTAAAATAACAAAGTGCAGAACAAAAACAAGATAAAATACAACATATGAATCATATTCAGATCCAAATGCAAAAAATAGTGCAATGTAAATACTGGCTAGACTTCTGATAAAGAAAATTTTTAAGTATTTTTAGATGTGCTAATCACATTGTAGTTGAATTAATAAAGACAAGACTCCTTATCTTCTGGAGGTTCTAACTGAAATATTTATAAATTAAAGAATATGCAACTTTGTATTTCCTTCAAAATAATTGTAGGATGGAGAAAGGAAGTGGGTGGAGATTAAAGGAGATTGGTTCTATTGATACCTGCTGAAACAGGTTGATGGGAATAATGGATTCATGAGCGATTCTCTACATTTGTATAAAATTGCCTTAGCAAAGCTTTTGTTAAAGTTGGAAAAGTATTGGACAGACAAAACATGAAACTAGATTGAAGATTTTATTAGTCCAAAGGGTAAATCCTAGATAGGAAAGTAAGAAAAAGAATAAACCCAAGAAAAACTGGAGGAACAAATTTGGCAGGTCACATTAAAAAGGAAAAAAAAATCAGAAAATTGTGTCAGGAAGTTAATAGTCTCCAAGGAAACAAAGTAGAAGAAAAATAGGAGGAAAATTATAGACATCTCAATAATTAAAAGGCAAAATATTTTTGTATTTTAACAGTCCACATTAAAAATCTAAAACTCCGAGAGGGAGGGATCCAAGGTGGCCAATTAGGAGCAGCTCAGGATTGCAGCTCCCAGTGAAAGCATGGAGGGTGAGTGGACGCCACATTTCCAGAAGGATTTTTATTACCCACAGACCAGGAGATTCCCAGGCGGAGGAGCCCCACGGGTCGCAGCATGCCTGGGTGCGGCTGTTTTGCCAGTGCAGCTGTTTTGGCCAGCACAGCTGTTTTGCTGGCTCCCCAGCGCAGTGCTTCTCTGTACAAAATACACGGGTCCGGGTGCCATTTTAGCTGGTGATTGGAGCTCCGGGAAGGCAGAGTCACCCATTCATCTGATTAAAAAGGGAACTGAAACAGGGAGTCAGGCCAGGAGATTCCCAGGCAAAAAAGCGCCACGAATCTCAGTGCCACTGTTTCAGCCGGTGCAGTGGGTCACCGCATGGGAAATCACACACAGATCCCAGCACCTTTTCAACAGGCGACTGGAAGACCTGGGAGACAGTCGACCGTTCAACTGAAAAAAAGGCTCTGAGGCAGGGAGCCCGGTGATCAGGCTCAGCTGGTCCCACCCTCACACACACACAAAAAAAACAGGAATCGGAAACGCTCTGGATTGAGAGTTTCACAGCAAGCACAGCTGAACCCGGGATGGTCCAGCTCTGTGAGGGAGGGGCATCCACCATTACCGAGGCAGTCCACCACTACGAAGGTAGTTGGCCATTGCCGAGGCAGCCCACCATTACAGAGAGAGTCCACCATTATAGAGGTGAGCCGCCACTGCCGAGGCAGTTCTAAATATACCTGTATGAACAGGACTGCAGGGAAGTTCACACAGCAGTTGGGCGGAGCCCACAGCAGCTCAGCAAACCCTCTGTAGGCAGACAGTGACTAGGCTGCCTCCTCGCTGGGCAGGGCAGCCCTGAAAAAAAGGCAGCAGCACAATGGAAACTCATAAATAAAGCCCTAACTCCCCAGGACAGAGCACCTGGGAAAAAAAAGGGATTTATGAGTTCTGCTGCAGCAGACTTAAACGTACCTGCCCAGCAGCTCTAAATGAACAATGGAGCTCACAGCTCAGCACTTGAGCTCCTATAAAGGACAGACAGTCTCCTCAAGCAGCTCCCTGATCCCTGTATATCCAAAGAGTCACCTCATAAAGGAAAGCTCAGACTGACATCTGGCAGGTATCCTTCTGGGGCAAAGATAGAAGAAGAAGAAACTGGCAGCAACCCTTACTGTTCTGCAGCCGCTGCAGGTGATCCCCAGGCAAACAGGGCCTGGAGTGGACCTCAGCAGTCCTACAGCAGAGAGGCCAGACTGTTAGAAGGAAAACTAAGAAACAGAAAGAAATAACTTCATCATCAACAAACTGGATGCCTGCTCAGAGACCCAATCTGAAAGTCAACAACTACAAAGATGACAGATGGATAAATCCACAAAGATGGGAAGAAACCAGTGCAAAAAAGGGGAAAACACCTGAAACCAGAACGTCTCTCCTCCTACAAGGGATCACAGCTCCTCACCAGGAAGGGAACAAGGCTGGATGGAGAATGAGTGTGATGAATTGACAGAATCAGGCTTCAGAAGGTGGGCAATAAGAAACTTCTGTGAGCTAAAAGAACATGTTCTAACCCAATGCAAAGAAACTAAGAACCTTGAAAAAAGATTTGATGAAATGCTAATGAGAATAAACAACTTAGAGGGGAATATAAATGAATTGATAGAGCTGAAAAACACAACATGAGAACTTCACGAAGCATACACAAGTTTCAGCAGCCAAATTGACCAAACAGAAGAAAGGATATCACAAGTCAAAGATCAACTCAATGAAATAAAAGAAGAAGGCGAGAGTAGAGAAAAAAGGGTAAAAAGGAATGAACAAAGTCTCCAAGAAATATGGGACTATGTGAAAAGACCTAATCTGCGTTTGATAGGTGTACCTAAATGTGACAGAGAGAATGAATCCAAGCTGGAAAATATTCTTCAGGAAAACATCCCCAACCTAGCAAGGCAGGCCAATATTCAAGTCCAAGAAATACAGAGAACACCACAAAGATATTCCTCAAGAAGGGCAACCCCAAGGCACATAATCATCAGATTCACCAGGGTTGAAATGAAGGAGAAAATGCTAAGGGCAGCCAGAGAGAAAGGTCGGGTTACCCACAAAGGAAAGCCCATCAGACTCACAGCAGATCTCTCAGCAGAAACCTTGCAAGCCAGAAGAGAGCGGGGGCCAATATTCCACATCCTTAAAGAAAACAACTTTGAACCCAGAATTTCATATGCAGCCAAACTAAGCTTCATAAGTGAAGGAAAAACAAAATCCTTTGTGAACAAGCAAGTACTCAGAGATTTCATCACCATCAGGCCTGCTTTACAAGAGCTCCTGAAAGAGGCACTAAACATAGAAAGGAACAACCATTACCAGACACTCCAGAAACATACCAAATGGTAAAGAGCATCAACACAATGAAGAAACTGCATCAACTAATGGGCAAAACAGCCAGCTAGCATCAAAATGTCAGGATCAAATTCACACATAACAATATTAACCCTAAATGTAAATGGGCTAAATGTCCCAATCCAAAGACACAGACTGGCAAATTGGATAAAAAGCCAAAACCCATCGGTGTGCTGTATCCAGGAAACCCATCTCGCATGCAAGGATACACAAAGGCTTCAAAATAAAGGGATGGAGGAAGATTTACCAAGCAAATGGAGAGCAAAAAAAAAAAAAAAAAAAAAAAGGA
>PVKV010034985.1:0-17104 GCA_004027835.1 Alouatta palliata
AGTACAGTATACTACATATATATATACTATATATAGAAAATATTACCTCCAGTATGTATATAGTATCTGGGATTATATATATATATATATATATATATATATATATATATACACACACACACACATATACATATGTATATGTATATGTGTATATATATATACACACACACTATATATATATAGTAAATTTTATCTCCAGGTCTGTGGAGATAAAATTTTCATTTACCTAATGATGTTTTCTGGTAAGCAGAAGTTTTAAATTTGATTCAGTGTAATTTGTCACATTTTTATGATTATTACTTTCTGTGACCTAAGGGATCTTTGCCTCTTTCAAGGTTGCAAAACTATCCTCCTATATTTTCTTCCTAATGCTTTATAGTTTTAGCTTTGATATTTAGATTCATAATCTATTTTGAATTTGCGTATGGTATGAGGTAGTGATTGAAGTTAGTGATTTTCGGCCAGGTGTGGTGGCTCACACCTATAATCTCAGTACTTTGGGAGGCCGAGGCAGGTGGATCACCTGAGGTCAGGAATTCAAGACCAGCCTGGCCAACACGGTGACACCCTGTCTCTACTAAAAATATAAAAATTAGCTGGGCATGGTGGCACGCACCTGTAATCCCAGCTACTCCAGAGGCCGAGGCAGGAGAACCACTTGAGCCCAGGAGGCAGACGAAGTGAGCCAAGATCATGCCACTGCACTCCAGCCTGGTGACAGAGTGAAACTCTGTCTCAAAAGAAAAAAAAAAGTCTTGCACATCTTTTGCTAAAGTTATTCCTATGCATTTTATATGTTTTATGCTATGTTTAGCAGGATCTTAAAATTTAATTTTGCACCAGTATATAAAATATAATTTAAATTTTTCTATATTGACCTTTTATTTTTCAAAATGGCTAAATTCACATATTTGTCATAGAAGTTGTTTATTTCTAAGGGCGTTTTTTTTTTTTACATATATGGTCTTGTCTTGAATAGTTTTAAAGTTTTTTTTCTGCGTCTACCGAGATAATCCTATGACTTTTTCCTTTATTGTGTTATGTGCTAAAGTATATTCACTGCTTTTTGAATGTTAAACAAATCTTGCTTTCCTGGTCTAAGTCTCATTTGCTTATGATGTATTAACCTTTTCATATATTGCTATTTTGATTTTCCAGTATTTTATTAAGGGCTTTTCCATCTGTGTTCATAAGGGATATTGGTCTGTAATTTTCTTTTCTTGTAATGTCAGGTTTTGATAGCAGGGTTATGCTGCCTTGTGAAATGACTTCGGAAGTGTTTCTTCCACTTCTATTTTCTCAGAGAGTTTGTATAAGGTCTAGAATTTCTCTCTGATTTTTTTTTTTTTTTAGACAGATTCTTGCTCTGTCACCCAGGTTGGAGTGCAGTGGTGTGATCTGGGCTCACTGCAACCTCTGCCTCCCAGGTCCAGCAGTTCTCCAGCCTCAGCCTCTTGAGTAGCTGGGACCACAGGCATGTGCCACCACACCCAGCTAATTTTTGTATTTTTTGTAGAGACACGGTATCACCATGTTAGCCAGGCTAGTCTCAAACTCCAGACTTCAAGTGATATGCCTGCCTCGGCCTCCCAAAGTCCTGGGATTAGAGGCATGAGCCAGCGTGCTCAGCCATACCTCTGATTCTTTTTATTTTTATTTTCATTTATGGTTTTTTTTTTGAGACAGGGTCTTGGCTGTATCCACCAGGCTGGAGTGCACTGGCACGATCTCGGCTCACTGCGACCTCTGCCTCCCGGGTTCAAGCAATTCTCCTGCCTCAGCCTCCCGAGTATGCTGGGACTACAGGCATACGCCACCACGACTAATTTTTGTATTTTTAGTAGAGACAGGGGTTTGCCTGTTGGCCAGGCTGGTCTTGAACTCCGGGCACAGTGGCTCATGCCTGTAATCCCAGCACTTTGGAAGGCCGAGGTGGGTGGATGACTTGACCTCTGGTTCTTTGTATAGTTTCTGCATCTCTGCCGAGATTTTCCATCTCTCACTCACTGTGCATCTTTTCCTGTAAGTTGCTCAACATGTCTGTAATAGCCGTTTTAAACTTCTTGGCTCTCGATTTCAACATCTGGGTTACCTTGAGGTCTGTTTCTATTGGCTGCTTGTTTTTTGGCTTTAGTTTAGGACACATTTTTCTCTTCCTTTGTAGGTTTTGTGTTTTTTAGCTGAATGTTGATCATTATGGATGGCGCCTAGTATGGTCCTTAGATGATGCTGTCTTCCTTTGAAAAGTGTTGAGTTTTTGTTCTGAAAGGCAGTTACTGGAAGATGTTTTGGATCCCATCAGGCTTGGGGTTTTGGGGTTTGTTTTTTGTTTGTTTTTCTTTCTTTTCTTTCCTTTGCGGCATGATCTCTGCTAAAAACACAGGCCTGGCGCAGTGGCTCACACCTGTAATCCCAGCGCTTTGGGAGGCCGAGGAGGGCGGATTACGAGGTCAGGAGTTCGAGACCAGCCTGACCAACATGGTGAAACCCCATCTCTTCTAAAAATACAAAAATTAGCGGGGCGCGGTGGCACAGGCCTGTAATCCCAGCTACTCGGGAGGCTGAGGCAGGAAAATCGCCTGAACCTGGGAAGCAGAGGTTGCAGTGAGCCAAGATCATACCATTGCACTCCAGCCTGGGTGACAGAGTGAGGAAGACTCTGTCTCAATTAAAAAAAAAAAAAAATTACCTGGGTATGATGGCACGTGCCTGTAATCCCAGCTGCTCATGAGGCTGAGGCAGGAGAATCGCTTGAACCCAGGAGGCAGAGGTTGCACTGAGCCAAGATTGCGCCACTGCACTCCACCCTGGGCAACATCGAGACTCAGTCTCAAAAAAAAGAAGAAGAAAAAATATGCTGCTTTAGCCCCGTATCTCTGTAGGGACAGGGCTCCCAGTGATGAGCCTGGGCCGGTGCCTGGGCTCACCCTCAGCATCACCTCCTCCCAAGGATCACAGTCCTCTTTCTACTGTTTGCTGCCTGAAAACAGTGGCCCTCCTGTATTTTGTCCAGTTTCACAGTTGTTTTTCGAAGGAGGGCACGTCTGGTGCCAGTGACTCATCCCAGCTGTACGCAGGAGCTCCCGATGTGTTACATTTGTAATTGAAAAAAAAAAATCCTCGTGATTCAATTTTGTCCCAAACATTATGGCAGAGTAGAAAGAACACGTGCTCTGGAGTGCAGTAGAGCAGGTCTGAGCCGGGTGCTGTGGCTCACGCCTGTAATCCCAGCACTTTGGGAGGCCAGGATGGGTGGATCATGGGGTCTGGTGTACAAGAGCAGCCTGGCCAAGATGGTGAAACCTGTCTTTACTAAAAATACAAAAATTAGCCAGGTGTGGTGGCGGGCAGCGTAATCCCAGCTACTCAGGAGCCTGAGGCAGAGAATTGCTTGAACCCAGTAGGCAGAGGTTGCAGTGAGCTGAGATTGCGCTACTGCACTCCAGCCTGGGCAACACAGCGAGACTCTGTCTCAAAAAAAAAAAAATCACGCCTGTAATCCCAGCACTTTGGGAGGCTAAGGCAGGTGAATCACGAGGTTAAGAGATCGAGACCATCCTAGCCAACATGGTGAAACCCCGTCCCTACTAAAAATACAAAAATTAGCTGGGCATGGTGTTGCAGGCCTGTAGTCCCAGCTGCTTGGGAGGCTGAGGCAGGAGAATTGCTTGAACCTAGGGAGGCAGAGGCTGCAGTGAGCTGAGATCACGCCACTGCACTCCAGCCTAGCAACAGAGTGAGACTCTGTGTAAAAAAAAAAAAAGAACAGGTCTGGATTTCACACTCTGATCGTTTGTTCCTGTGCGGTGGTCCTGTATAAGTGCCTCAGCTCTTTGCACTTGAGTCTTCTCCGTAAAATTGAGAGGATGATATTAATAGCACCTTCCTTGCTGGATTGCTGGTGGGGTCAGAGGTAACCCAGGCACTTATCGCATGCACAGTAGACCCACAAGAACAATTAATGTTCTGTTATGAGGAGGGATGATTCTGTTTCAAGAAAGGTATTTAAAGTGCATGGCTTGTACGCTGTATTTCACAAATTCTATGAAAATACTCAGTTCGCCTGGCATTTTCCAGACACTGGGAATGTAGTCATCACTGAAAATAGACCAGGTCTTTGTTCTCATGGAGTTTGCCTTCAAGTGAGGGAAGACAGTGAGTAGTAAAGGAAACGAGCGAATAAGAAAATTTCAGACCGAGCGCTGTGGCTCACGCCTGTAATGCCAGCACTCCAGGAGGCCGAGGAGGCCAGGTCACTTGACCACAGGCACTCGCCACCACACCCAGCTGTTAAGCTGAGGTCAGGAGTTCTCGACCAGCCTGACCAACATGGTGAAACCCTGTCTCTACTAAAAATAAAAAAATTAGGCCGGACAGTATGGCTCACGCCTGTAATTCCAGCACTTTGGGAGGCTGAGGTCAGCGGATCACTTGAGGTCGGGAGTTTGAGACCAGCGTGGCCAACGTGGTAAAACCCCGTCTCTAGTAAAAATACAAAAATTAGCCAGGTGTGGTGGCGCCTGCCTGTAGTGCCAGCTACTCAAGAGGCTCAGGCAGGAGAATCACTTGAACCCGGGAGGCGGAGGCTGCAGTGAGCCGAGATCATGCCATGGCCTGGGTGACAGAGCGAGACACCATCTCAAAAAAAAATTAGCCTGGCATGGTGGCGCACACCTGTAATCTCAGCAACTCGGGAGACTGAGGCACGAGAATTGCTTGACCCTGGGAGGCAGAGATTGCAGTGAGCCGAGATCACACCACAGAACTCCAGCCTGGGCAACAGAGGGAGACTCTGTCTCCATTTAAAAAAAAAAAAAAAAAAATGGACAATTTCATTTATCAGTGAGAGCTGTGAAGAAAATAGAACACAGTCATGTGGCAAAGAGTGACCAGGGATGGGTAGGAGGGTGTCTCTAAACCAATGGGACAAGGAAGGCCCCTCTGAGGAGGTGATATTTGAACTGAGACCTGAAAATCAGAAGCCGGCATGTGACGGTCTGGGAAAAGAGCATTCCTGTGGAGAGGAGTAGGTGCCACGGTCCTGCAGTGGGGATGAGCGTGCTGTCCTGGAGAAGCTGGAGCGGGGAGAGGCGGGAGGTGAGGATGGGGCAGCATCAGGGCCTAGCCCTCTCGGGGCCTTAGCAGCCATGGGAAGGAGTGTGGCTTCAACTCCAAATGCAGTGAGAAGTCCTCCGAGTGTTTTAAGTTGGAGGCTAATGTGATCTGATTTCCTTTTCAACAAGTTTCACCCTGGCTGCTGTGTGGAGAATGGGTTGTGGGGAGGCAAGAGCAAAAGCGATAAGGCTGGGCTGAGCGCAGTGGCTCACGCCTGTAATCCCAGCACTGTGGGAGGCCAAAGTGGGTGGATCACTTGAGGTCAGGAGTTCGAGACCAGCCTGACCAATATGGTGAAATCCTGCCTCCACTAAAAATACAAAAATTATCCAGGTGTGGTGGCGCGTGCCTGTAATCCCAGCTACTCGGGAGGCTGAGGCAGGAGAATGGCATGAACCCAGGAGGTAGAGGTTGCGGTGAGCCGAGATCACGACATTGCATTCCGGCCTGAGCAACAGAGCGAGACTCCCTCTCAAAAAACAACCACCACCAAAAAAAAAGCAGTAAGGCCAGGGAGGAGGCCTTCAGTCGGCCATGGGAGAGAGGATGGTGGCTTTGGCTAACGTGGCGCCAGAAGGGGTGGAAAGAGGGGATGATTGGAAATGTGTTTTAAAGCTAGAGGCACTGGATGATGGATTGGACAGAGAGAGAGGAAGGAGTGCCATCGAGAACAATTTCAGTGTCTTTAAGTCAACAGCCAAGTGGAGGATGGTACAGTTTACTGAGATAAGAAAGACTGGAAGCAAAGCAAGGGTGTGTGGGCAGGCGCCGGGATGCAGGAGCCCGACTTTTGCTGTTCCATTTGAGAAGAGATGTCAAGGAGCCATTTGTACACTTGCAGGAGCTCGGGGCAGAGTTCAGCGTGGAACCCCATTCTGGGAGTCATCAGCTGCCTGAGATTTTTGTTTGTTTTGTTTTGTTTTTTGAGACAGGGTCTCACTCTGTCACCCAGGCTGGAGTGCAGTGGCTCTGTTTTGGCTCACGGCAACCAACACCTCCCAGGTTCAAGTGATCCTCCCGCCTCAGCTGCCCCAGTAGCTGGGATTACAGGTGCCCACCACCACACCCAGCTAATTTTTGTATTTATAGTACAGACGGGGTTTCACCGTGTTGGCCAGGCTGGTCTCGAACTCCCTACCTCATGATCTGCCCACCTCGGCCTCCCAAAGTGCTGGGATTACAGGCGCAAGCCACCGCGTCTGGCCCAGCTGTCTGGGTTTAAAGCCACAGAACTGGGTCACCTCGGGGGAGAGAACAGAGCTCAAAGAAGGCTGGGACACAGTGGCTTTCCTCCCACATTTAGGGGCCAAGCCAAGGACGGGAACTGGCAGACGAGTCCCTGAGGGCCGAGCCAGGCGAGAGAGGAGGACAGCGAGGAGGCTTTGAAGCCACAGGAAGACGCTGGTTTCCAGGAGGTCCTGTGGCCAGGGCTGCCAAGTGGAAGAGCGGGATGAGAGGAGGGAAGGGCCATTGCATGTGCGGCGTGGAGACGGTCAGTGGCCTTGCACAGGGACAGCTTGGCCGGGGGTGGGAGGCAGAAGCGCGGCTGGTGTTTGGAGAGGAACTAGGACAGGAAGGAGAGGAACCTTTGTGAAGTGTTGCTGAGAAGAACAAGAGAAAGGGGTGGTCGCTGCAGGGAGATGTGTCAGAGGAGGGCATGATGGGGTGGTTCCTCTTCAAGACGGGAGATACTGGGGAAATCTTTTTTTTTTTTTTTTTTTTTTTTTTTTGAGACAGAGTTTCACTCCTGTTGCCCAGGCTGGAGTGCAGTGGTGCGATCTCGGCTCACTGCAACCTCCGCCTCCAGGGTTCAGGCAATTCTTCTGCCTCAGCCTCCTGAGTAGCTGGGATTACAGGCATGCGCCACCACTCCCCGCTAATTTTGTATTTTTAGTAGAGATGGGGTTTCTCCATGTTGGTCAGGCTGGTCTCGAACTCCCGACCTCAGGTGATCCACCCACCTCAGCCTCCCAAAGTGCTGGGATTACAGGGGTGAGCCACCATGCCTGGCCCTATAATAGGGAAATCTTAAATGCTGGTGCAGACAGGGAGAAGAAGGGCTTATGCAGGAGAGGAGGGGTTAACTGCAAGCAGTAACCTGCCCTAAATGTGACTTCTCTGCGATGAATCCCCCTCAAATTTTTCATGAAAAATAGCGTATACCTTGAAAGTTGAAAAAAACATTGTGCATCCGTATACCACCATTTTGATCAATCATTGTTAATATTTGAGATGCTGAATGATTTGAGAGGAGTTTGCAGAAGCAGCTGCTTCCGTATGAATCTCCTAAGAGAAGAATCCTCTAGGCCAGGCATGGGGGCTCATGCCTATAATCCCAGCATTTTGGGAGGCTGAAGCAGGCAGATTGCTTGAGGCCAGGAGTTTGAGACCTGCCTGGGCAATGTAGAGAAACATGGGGAAACTCTGCAAAAAATACAAAAATTAGCCCAGCATGGCGGTGGGCACCTGTAATCCCAGCTACTCAGGTGGCTGAAAAGAGAAGATGGCTTGAACCTGGGAGGCAGAGGTTGCACTGAGCCAAGATTGTGCCACTGCACTCAAACCTGGGCAACAAAGTGAGACCTTGTCTCAAAAACAAAAAACAGGTCAGGCGCAGTGGCTCACGCCTGTAATCCCAACACTTTGAGAGGCTGAGGCAGGTGGATCACCTGAGGTCAGGAGTTCAAGACCAGCCTGACCAATATAGTGAAACCCCACCTCTATTAAAAATACAAAAATTAGCTGGGCGTGGTGGCAGGTGCCTGTAATCCCAGCTACTCGGGATGCTGAGACAGGAGAACTGCTTGAAATCGGGAGGCGGAGGTTGCAGTGATTCGAGATCAGAGCGAGATTCCGTCTCCAGAAACAAAAAAAGAAAAGAATAAGAACATTCTCTTACATAACTACAATATTATGTCATATCACACCCAAGAAAATTAACCTTAATTCCCTAGTGCTTTTAAGATCGAGTCCAAATTCAATTTATCCCACTTGTACATAGATTGTCCTTTAGGACTTTTAAAAAATACTATGGGCTGGGCACAGTGGCTCACACCTATAATCCCAGTGCTTTGAGAGGCCAAGGCAGGCAGATCACTTGAGGTCAGGAGATGAAGACCAGCCTGGGCAACCTCCAGCCTCCATGTTGCTATGCTAACCTCCATAGCAAGACTCCATCTCTTAAAAAAAAAAAAAAAAAAAAAAAAAAAAGTTTAAAAATGAGCCAGGTGGCTGATGCCCGTAATCACACTTTGGGAGGTCGAGACCGGCAGATCGTTTGAGGTCAGGCATTTGGGACCAGCCTGAGCAACATGGTGAAACCTCATCTCTACTAAAAATACAAAAGAAAAAAAATTAGCCAGGCATGGTGGTGTGCACCTGCAGTCCCAGCTATTGGGGAGACAGAGGGAAGAGAACGGCTTGAGCCTGGAAGGCGGAGGTTGCAGTGAGCCGAGGTCATGCCAGTACACTCCAGCCTGGGCAACAGAGCGAGACTCCATCTCAAAAAAAAAAAAAGAACCAGATGTGGTGGCACCTGCCTGTAGTCCCCGATACTCAGGAGGCTGTGGCAGGAGGATCACTTAAGCCCAGGAGTTAGAGGCTGCAGTGAGCTGTGATTGTGCCACTGCACTCCAGCCTAAGCAAAAAAGTAAGACCCCCATCTCCAAAAAAAAATGTTGCAAACCAGAATCC
Source organism: Alouatta palliata (assembly GCA_004027835.1). NCBI lineage: Eukaryota > Metazoa > Chordata > Mammalia > Primates > Atelidae > Alouatta > Alouatta palliata. The sequence goes on from PVKV010034985.1 coordinate 8,809, forward strand.
AGGCAAGGCTCGTGCATTGCACGTGGTGGTTCTATCTCCTTAATCTCTTTTAATCCAGAGCAACCACTCCAGCCACCTTCTATCCCCCGTCATGGGGACTTTTAGGAGGGACTAGGCTGTTTGTCGCCTAGGATGCCCCACATTCTGGATTTGCCTCATTATTCCTTCACAATGTCTTCCGGTTTGTCTCTCTCTCCTCGTTGCTGTAGATGGAAATGAGGGCTGGTACAGAGGCACCTCCACATTCTCAGTTCACAGCACTTCAGCACCTCAGTCATTTTTTCTTGGTGTCCCTAGGCCAAAAAGAAATACTTGGTGGTTCCATTATTAAGTAGCTATGTTCATACAACTTAAGAGGTATTTTGTGGGGCCAGGCACGGTGGCTTACGCCTGTAATCCCAGCACTTTGGGAGGCCAAGACAAGCGGATCACCTGAGGTCAGGAGTTTGAAACCGGCCTGACCAACATGGAGAACCCCTGTCTCTACTAAAAATACAAAATTAGCCAGGCATGGTGGCACATGCCTGTAATTCGGAAGCTATTCGGAAGCCGAGGCAGGAGAATTGCTTGAACCCTGGAGGTGGAGGTTGCCGTGAGCCAAGATCTCACCATTCTACTCTAGCATGGGCAACAAGAGCAAAACTCCATCTCAAAAAAAAAAAAAAAAAAAAGACACATTATGTTCTAGCAACTTGGTACCAGTTGAAAAAGTAATGCACACAAATTGAAAGAAAAATATTTTATTTTATAGTTTTTTTTTTTAATTGGAGTGAGCAGTGGCACGATCTCAGCTCAAGTTGAAAAAGTAATGCACACAAATTGAAAGAAAAATATTTTATTTTATCTTTTTTTTTTTTTTTTTTTTTTTTGAGACAGAGTCTCGCTCTGTTGCCCAGGCTGGAGTGAGCAGTGGCACGATCTCAGCTCACTGTAACCTCCGTCTCTGGGGTTCAGTGATCCTCCTGCCTCAGCCACCAGAGTAGCTGAGACTGCAGGTGTGCACCACCACGCCCAGCTAATTTTTGTATTTTCAGTAGAGACGGAGTTTCGCCGACGGGTGTTGCCATGTTGGCCAAGCTGGTCTCAAATTCCTAGCCTCAAATGATCTGCCTGCCTTGGCCTCCCAAAGTGCTGGAATTATAGGCATGAACCACCATGCCAAGCCTTTATTTCACTCTTAAATGGCACTGGTTACTTACTAACGGGGTATATGCGCCCGTTGAACACTGCACAACCTCTCAAACTTTAGAATCAGATTGGACACCACCACCCTTACTCCCCGTTCCACAAACAGGTGGTGCTTGCTTTTAATCACCAAACTGCCAAAAACTCAGCTTCACAGAGATAGTATCATCCCCAGATGCAGTATAATGTAATGTTGCGACTGTGGACTGTCCCAAGCCGTGAGGCCACGGTGGTGTCCGAGACATACCAACCGTCACTGTGTTTCACTTGAAAAATTAACCAGTTGTGTGCTGGAGCCATCATGTGCTGCTTTCCAAACAGAAGCAAAAACAGTACATCGCTTGTCTACTGAATGCTGAGAACAGGCTGTTAAATGTTTACCAGCAAACGCAGTGAGAAGTCCTCCAAATGTTTTAACAACAACAACAAAAAGCAGTAAGGCCAGGGAGGAGGCCTTCGGTCCCCCACAGGAGAGGGGATGGTGGCTTTGGCTACCGTGGCGCCAGAAAGGATGGAAAGAGGGGATGCTTGGAAATGTATTTTAAAGGTAGAGGCACTGGATGATGGATTGGACAGAGACAGTGAGGAAGGAGTGCCTTCAAGAACAATTTCTGTGTCTTTAACTCAACAGCCGAGTGGAGGATGGTGCAGTTTACTGAGATAAGTAAGGAAGACTGAAAGCAAAGCGAGGGTGTGTGCAGGGGCCAAGGAGCTGGGATTACAGGCTCCCCTCACCACACCCGGCTAATTTTTGTGTTTTTAGTAGAGACGGGGTTTCACCGTGTTGGCCAGGCTGCTCTTGAACTCCTGGCCTCAAGTGATCCGCCCGCCTCGGCCTCCCAAAGTGCTGGCCTTGCAGGCGTAATCCCAGGCAATCTGCTGTGGCCTGCTATGAATTTGCATATAAGTCCCCCCAGGGTGTCTTAGCATCTAGTTTGGGAACCACGGGTCTTGGAGCTTTATTAGATTTAATTTAAATGCTCTTGGCAAGAAAACATCATAAGTGATGCTCTGTTTTTGTTTTTTTTTCCAAGACGGAGTCTCACTCTGTCCTCCAGGCTAGAGTGCAGTGGCATGATCTCGGCTCACTGCAACCACTGCTCCCAGGTTCAAGAGATTCTCCTGCCTCAGACTCCCAGGTAGCTGGGATTAAAGGCATCCCCCACCACACTGGGCTAATTTTTGTATTTTTAGTAGAGACGGGGTTTTGCCATGTTGGTCAGGCTGGTCTTGAACCGCGGCCTCAGGTGATCTGCCTGCTTTGGCTTTGGATTACAGGCATGAGCCGTCGTGCCCAGGCACCAGTTAAATCTACATTTTAATTGCCCTACCCCAGACCTGGAAGCAGCCATTTTCCCAAGGAGTCTGCTTCCTTTTAGTGAAGAATGGCATCTAGAAACTGAGACTGGGTTGGGTGCACATGTTCATTTCAGCCAAATTTTCAACTGCATCTGATGGAAGCAGGTGTTTGAGACGGTCCTATCTGGTGAATAACTTGAGTGTTCTGTGTTACTGACTGTTGCAGTTATCTATTGCTGCGTAACAAATCACCCCCAATACTTAGTGGCTGAAAACAACGAAATCATTTTATTACCTCTTGAGTTTCTGTGAGTTAAGAATTGGGGAGGGGCTCAGGGAGGCGGTTCTGGCTCTGGGTCTCTGCAGTAGGTGCAGGGAGGCAGTGGCGAGGATCATCACAAAGTGGGACTAAGGCAGCTGCCTGCCAGCCACACATCCTTCTCTCTCCAGGCAGTCTCAAGGCCTCTCCACATGGATTATGTATTAGTACGTTTTGCGTTGCTATAAGGGAATATCTCAAGCTGGGTAATTTATAAAGAAAAGAGGTTTATTTGGCTTATAGTTCTGCAGGCTGTACACAAAGCATGGCCGGTGCAGTGGCTCGGGTAGTCCCAGCACTTTGGGAGGCCAATGTTGGTGGATCACTTGAGCCCAGGAGTTTGAGACCAGCCTGGGAAACGTGGTCTCAAACTCTCTAGAAAAAATTTTAAAATTAGCCAGGCATGGTAACACATGCCTGTGGTCCCAGTCACTGGGGAGGCTGAGGTGGGAGAATTGCTTGAGCCTAGGAGGGTGAGACTGCAGTGAGCCGAGAACCGAGGTCACGCCACTGCACTCCAGCCTGGATGACAGAGCAAGACCTTGTCTCAAAAAAAAAAGGAAACCTGGCACCAGCACATACTTCTGGTCAGCACCTAAGGAAGCTTTTGTTTTTTTGAGACAGAGTCTCACTGTCACCCAGGCTGGAGTGCAATGGCATGATCTCAGCTCACTGCAACCTCCACCTCCCGAGTAGCTGGAACTACACCACACCCAACTAATTTTTTGTATTTTTAGAAGAGATGGGTTTTCACCATATTGGCCAGGCTAGTCTCGAGCTCCTGACCTCAGGTGATGCCCCCTGCCTCGGCTTCCCAAAGTGCTGGGATTACGGGCATGAACCACTATACCCAGCCAGGAAGCTTTCAACCATAGAAGAGCGTGAAAGGGGAGGGGAAGCAGGCATGTCACACGGTGAGAGAAGGAGCAAAAAAGACAGAGAGGAGGGAGGCGCCAGGCTCTTTTCAACAACTGGATCTCAGTGAACTAATGGAGCAAGAACTCATTCATTGCTGCAGGGATGGCACCAAGACATTCATAAGGGGTCTGCCTCTGTGACCCAAACACCTCCCCACAGGCCCCACCTCCCACACTGGGGATCATGTTTTAAAATGAGATTTGGAAGGGACAAGTATCTAAACTTGGCCAGGGGTGGTGGCTCATGCCTGCAGTGCCAGCACTTTGAGAGGCCAAGGCAGGAGGACAGCTTGAGCCCAGGAGTTTGAGACCAGCCTAGGCAACATAGTGGGATCCCATCTCTACAAAAAAAGAAAACGTACAAACTAGCCATGCATGGTGGCACATGCCTATAGTCTCAGCTACTTGGGAGGCTTAGGTGGGAGGATCGCTTTAATTCCTTGTGTCAAGGCTGCAGTAAGGCACGACTGCACCACTGCACTGCAGCCTGGGTGATAGAGTGAGACCCTGTCTCCAAAAATAAATAAATAAATACCTAATCAGATCAGGTTGGTCTGAGCCTCCTCACAGCATAGCTACCTCAGGACAGTCGTTCGGCTCACAGAGCTGCCAAAGGCTGGAGTTAATATTTTAGCAAATAAAGCAGAAGCTACATCTCTTCGGCGGCCACAGGCCATTGGTTGAAAAAGTCACAAAAGCCCTCCCAGTTTCAGGGGCTTTTATTTATCGGAGGTGTGCCTCACTGCCAATTAGCACTTCTGACTGGGCGAGACATGGAAAAGTGTCAGTCTCGCTGTCGCAAGAAGGGCCTGAGGGATGGGGCGATGATCACAGCCATCTTCAAGAAATGTAGTCTGGGGCCGGGCGCGGTGGCTCCCGCCTGTAATCCCAGCACTTTGGGAGGCCGAGGCGGGTGGATCACGAGGTCAAGAGATCGAGACCATCCTGGTCAACGTGGTGAAACCCCGTCTCTACTAAAAAAAAAAAAAAATACAAAAATTAGCTGGACGTGGTGGCGTGCGCCTGTAGTCCCAGCTACTCGGGAGGCTGAGGCAGGAGAACTGCTTGAACCCAGGAGGCGGAGGTTGCGGTGAGCCGAGATCGCGCCATTGCACTCCAGCCTGGGCAACAAGAGCGAAACTCCGTCTCAAAAAAAGAAAAAAAAAAAAAGAAATGTAGTCTGTCACCCTGACTCAGGACAAATACAAACGTTCTGGAAAGCAGACAAGCAGGCAATGGGGACGGTACCCTGCTGTGAGGATGGAGCATCCAGCTCTGTGCTTCTGTTTCAGTGGTCACCCAGCTCTCTCAACAGTGAGGTTTAGGGTGTGGATTAGAGGCATAGTGTCTTCATTCATTGGGGCTGCTACAGAAAAATATCTTAGATTGGGTAATTTTTTTCTTTTCTTTTTTTTTTTTTTTGAGACAGAGTCTCACTCTGTCACCAGGCTGGAGAGCAGTGGTGCAATCTTGGCTCACTGCAACCTCCACCTTCTGGGTTCAAGCGATTCACCTGCCTCAGCCTCCCAAGTAGCTGGGATTACAGGCACCCGCCCATCACATCCAGCTAATTTTTCTGTTTTTAGTAGAGACGGGGTTTTACGATGTTAGCCAGGATGCTCTCGATCTCTTGACCTTGTGATCTACCGGTCTCGGTCTCCCAAGTGCTGGGATTACAGGTGTGAGTCACCACACCCAGCGTCTTTTTTTTTTTAGATGCAGTTGTGCTCTCTTGGCTCACTTTGACCTCCAGACCTCTTGGGCTCAAGCAAGTCTCCTTTCTCAGCCTCCTCAGTTGCTAGGATTGCAGGCGCCCATCACCACACCCAGCCAATTTTTGTAGTTTTAGTAGAGACAGATGGGTTTCACCATGTTAGCCAGGCTGCCCTTGAACTCCTGACCTCAAGTGATCTGCCCACCTTGGCCTCCCAGAGTGCTGAGATTACAGGTGTGAACCACCTTGCACGCCTTAGATTGCGTAATTTATAAACAATGGGAATTTTCTCTTCTGGTTCTGAAGGCTGGAAAGTCCAAGATCAAGGTGCCAGTACATTCAGTGTCTGGGGAAGGCCTGTTCTTCATAGAGGGTGCCTTCTTGCCATTTCTCAACATAACAAAAGGGAATACAACTCACTCAAACCTCTGGGGTTTTTTGTTTGTTTTTTGAGACAGGTCTCATTCTATCCCCCAGGCTGGAGCGCAGTGGCAAGATGTTGGCTCACCGCAACCTTCAACTCCCGGGTTCGAGCAATCCTCCCATCTCAGCCTCCTGACTAGCTGGGACTATAGGCACATGCCACTATAGAGGCTAATTTTTTTTGTATTTTTAATGGGCTTTGTATTTTTTATGGATTTTGCTATGTTACCCAGACTGCTCTGAAATGCTTGGGCTCAAATGATCCTCCTACCTCAGCCTCCCAAATTGCTGGGATTACAGGTCTGAGCCACTGTTTCTGGCCGAACTGCTGTTCTATAGTCACTAATGCAGCTGAGCGTGGTGGTTCATGGTTGTCATCATAGCACTTTGGGAGGCTGATTCTGTTGGACTGCCTGAGCAGTCGGGAGTTTGAGACACCCCAGGCAACATGGTGAAACCCCGTCTCCACCCCACCTCAACGAAAATACCAAAAAATAGCCAGGCTTGGTGGCAGGAGCCTGTAGTCCCAGCTACTTGGGAGGCTGAGGCATGAGAACTGCTTGGGCCTGGGAGGCAGAGGTCACAATGAGCAGAGATTGTGCCACTGCACTCCAGCCTGGGTGACAGAGCGAGACTGTCTCCAATAAATAAAGTCGCTAATGCCATTCATGAGGGCTCTGCCCTTGCAAATTAATCACCTCACAAAGGCTCCACCTGTTAAGTTTCAACATAGGAATTTCAGGGGAACATTCTCAGATCATAGCACTTAGTGATGGTCAGAAGTGAGGCTAAGAGGCCAGGTGCAGCAGCTCATGCCTGTAAACCCAGCCCTTTGGGAGGCCGAGGCAGGGGGATCACCTGAGGTCACAAGTTCAAGACCAGCCTGGCCAACATGGAGAAACCCCGTCTCTACTAAAAACACAAAATGTAGCCAGGCATGGTGGTGCGTGCCTGTAATCCCAGCTACTTGGAGACTGAAGCATGAGAATAGCTTGAACCTAGGAGGTGGGGCTGCAGTGAGCCGAGATCATACCACTGCACTCTAGCCTGGGCAACAGGGTGAGACCCTGTCTTAAAAAAAAAAAAAGTGGGGGTAAGGCACAGGGCCTAGCAGCTTAGCACCCATGCTGGTGTGAGCCGCCTTCCTGGAGCTTCCCAATGTGGGTGGCAGTTTGGCATATTCCAGCCCAGGTGAAAGGTGCGTGGTATTGACCTGTGCAATTGTGTGGAACTAAATACAGGAACACCAGAGTGGCTGTGATTCCTTTAGCCACTGACCCCCATAGTCCCAGTTTGAGAGACTTTTCTGAGCAAACCAAACTACATTCAGTGAAAAGCTCGTTCATTTTCCCATATTTTATTTATGAAATGTACACCAAACTGCCAATCAGAACTTCTGATTGGGCTGAGACAGGCAATGAACACGCTAAGTGGATAATTTTTTTTTTTACAGCCTGAAGCAAAGAAATTTGAAATTTAACCTCTGAAATCCCATCCTGAAGGAAATGTACAACGTCTACTTGTTTTTTTTTGTTGTTTTTTTTTTTAATGGTGAAATATCTCTTAGCGTTCGTCACTGTGGAGGGTCACTGCCCCCGTCTCTTACCTAATATTATTTCTGGGGCATCAGAGGCCCCAGTCCATGTTGGAAACGTGAATGAAAAATGAGGATCAGGATTCAGGTTGCTCAGGACTGTCACCTGAGTGAGATTAGAGTTAAGACTTAGGGCAAGGTTTAGCGAACAGTGGGGAGCTTTAAGGTTTGATTCTGTGTTTGAGCCAAACCTGGGACTCCCTCCTCATCTTTTTCCACTCTGCTTCTCTTCTTCCTCCACGCCACACCTGTCTCGCTCCCATCTCTCACACGGGCCTGGCTTGCTGCCATCGGGGGCCTCTGCCACAGGTACTTACCCCTGTGCACACAATCAGCTGTCTCCTTTTGGCCTCTGCACAAAAGACACCTCCTCCAGGAAGCCTCCCCTGATCACCTCAAGTCTGCCCTCCTGGCCTCCCACCAACCTCTTTCCTCCCTAATTGTTATGTTATTTTTTTCATTGCTCACACTGCTCTTGGAAATAAGACCCCGAGCTACCCTCTCTGCTGGAGGGTCAGCTCTGCTGGGACAGGCGCTGTCTCCTTCTGTTCTCTGGCGGGCTCTCTGGGCCCTGAACAGTGCCCGGTGCTGAACAGGCCCTTGATGAGCTCTAGGTGCTGCCGGCAAATGGTTTCTCCTTCAGTAAAACAGGAGCAGTCACACCCTCTCGGCAGGGCCGAGATCCAGGCTGCATGGACCTAGAGGGTTCACTGGTTGTTAAAATATTGGGATTCTACCCTGCTTCTCTCAGGGCCACACCTGACATGGCTTGGCCTCTCACCTGCGACCCTCTTGTTGTGTGTGTGTGTGTGTGTGTGTGTGTGTGTGTGTGTGTGTGTGTGTGT
>PVKV010034986.1:0-17109 GCA_004027835.1 Alouatta palliata
ACTTTCACAGTTGACACCCCCTGCTTCAATCGGTGTGATGACTAGAGTGAGAGTGAGCCGCTCCCCTGAATAGAGAGATCAAAAGCGGTTGTTTGGCTGAGACGAGGAGAGAGAAGAAAGCGCAGACAAGCCAAATGGGACTGTGATCTTAACAGATGTTAGGATCTTACCTCATTAGGGCACCTCAGAGGCTCACTTCGGAGGTGAGAAACAATAGATGAAGAGATGGCTTTATGGAATTGTCAGTGTTATCAGTTCCCTGTCCTCAGTCTGATCTGCACAATCACTACCTCTGTTGTCACCTGTCCAATTTCCGATCTTGTGGTAGCTGCGTTTATTACATGCACAAATGCAGCCGGCAGCCAGAATGACATTAGCCATACTAGCTGCCGTGGGCTCATTATCATGCAAGCCAGGAAAGGAGCTCTAGGCAGGTGATTAAACATGCCTTTGGCAACAGAGCAAAGAACAGATGCTTGGGAGGATACACCTTGAATGTGCAGGTAGGAACTGGGTTTAGGAGCATCGCTCCTGTGCAGGTCTTTGCTGGGGAAGCAGACACAGCGTTGTGTAGTAGTGAAGCGGAGGGAGTGGGTCTGGAGGTCCGGAGCTGGACCGCCTGGGTTCAGGTCTCACTCTGCCTCTTACTAGCTCTGTGACCTTGAGTATGCTTCCCACCCTCTCTGTTTACATTAGTCTACCCATCTCTAAAATAGGATAACGATGCTAATGATAATACCAAAAATTGGTGTGCTTTTGAGGATTCATGAGTCATCTATGTAAAACGCTTGAAGTGATGCCTGTCACGTAGAGCTAATACATGTTAGCTATTATTATTCTGCTTCCAGACCTTTTTGCAGATAGGCATGTCTACATTTGGGGAAGCCTTGTCTTACCACTTAGAATACTGCAAAGTCATCTACTTTGACATGAACTAAAGAAAGTAAGAAAGCCTTTGGGCAAGTTGAAACCAACCTGTATTAGTCAGACATTTTTGAGTTTCATCTCAGAGAAACTAACCCAAACTGTCTTAAGCCAAATATATATATGTATACATAGAGAGATGCAAAAGCTCCTGGTTCTGGTGCTTAAAAATACCAGGGTTGATATTCCAGTCATGGCTGGTTCCAGGGGCTTGAAAACGTCAGGGCGGATCCTTCAGGCATGACAGGCTCCAGGAGCTCAAGCAGTGTTCCTGGCACTCTCCCGGAGTCTCTCCCCAGCACCAATCTTGGGGCTCTGTTTCCTGTTCCTCCCTTTGTGTGCTAGCCCCATTTTTCCCTCCTGAAGACACTATCCTCCATGTGGCTGGGGAAGATGACTTCAAACATCACCCTGATTGCTAAAGATCTCCAAGAGAAAACATATTTTCTAGAAGCTCCAGAAGAATCTGATTGGTTCAACTTTGGTTATATGCGCATTTCTGATCCAATCACAATGGTCACAGGGAATGGGGTGCATGATGGACGTGCGTCATGGGCCAATGCCTGAGCTGAAAGAGAGGCATCTGGGGTCATCTCTGCCCAATCCAACCCAGGAGATGGGGAAAGGCAGGTTCTCCAAAGGTGGAGTGTGAGATTGACACACAACATGGGGTCACCACAAGTCCTTGGTCACAGCAAAGGCTCCGAAAGCATGTGACAGCTTGGGTTCAAGTCCTGGCTCTTCCCTTATTAGTTTGGTCACCTAGGACAAGGTTCTTTCTCCTCTCTGTGCTTCAGTCTTCTCATCTGTAACATGTGTGTAATAATAGTGCCTACTACCTGAGCCCGTTGGAGGCAAAATGAGTGAATATGTGCAATCTGCTTAGAACAGTCCTGTCCTTAATAGTTAAGGAATAAATGATCAATGAGGGCTGTTGTTATCTGATATTCACAGTTATTGTGAATATCTTACAAATACTTTCGTTAATTCAACAAATAATTTCATGTCTTTTGTATGCCAGGCTGGGTCCCAGTGTCTTGATGGATCCTACAGCACTTTGGGAGAGACAGACATTAAACAAATGATGACTCAATAATTGTGGATCGGATTTCTCGTTCAAAGTGGCAGAGTGGAAAGACAAGAAGGCTTGCATTTAAAGTCAGACCAACAACCTGCAGACATGGTTAAAATTCCAGCTCTCGGACATATTGGCTGTGTGACAGAGGACAAATCACCTCCTCGCTCTCAGTCTTAACTTGCCACCCTCTAAAATTGAATGATAATTGCTGGCGGATTCTGACTCCAGCTGCTTAATGCCTGAAGGCCACGTATCACCGCACAACCTATCACAGGCACATAGGACCAGAATAGGGCTTCTCAGCTTCATGGAACAGAGGAGAAAGGACATTCAGCCCTCAGCTGGAGGGGGGCAGAGCCCTGCAGATGCCCATCATGGGTCCACCTCTTGCGGCCTCTTGTCTGGCTCTGGGCCCTCTCCTTTGCCAGGTTCCTGTTGGCCACCATGTTTTCCCAGTTGCTCTGGGAACACCTTTCCTCTCCACATCCCACTGGTAATAGGAGAGTCTATTGAATATTCATGAATTTATAAATGAATTCGTGGTTGATATCCATCTAGTTCCCGGGGCCTGAGTTGGCCTCATCTTCCCCAAGTGGCCTCTTAGCCCTGGCTTCATGTTTCTAAGGGAACTTGTCCTGGTTTTCTTGAAAGGTAATCTTGTGGCTGAACTTTGCTAAGAAAAGGAAAAGCTTTTTCCTCTCCCTTTATATCCCTGCATGTATCTGCCAAGAGCAGGAGGAGTCCCTGCCAGAGCTCTGGGAAGGCATTGGGCTTTTGAGCTCTGGAGTCAAGAAGGTCTCTGTTCAAATCCCAGCTACATCAGTCCCTGGCTTCTGACCTCAGGCTGGTCACCTGGTTCCCAGAGCCTCAGTTCCTCATCTGTGTAACAGCTAATGGAGTCAATGGAGAAATGGGAATTCACCATCTCGTGGGGTGGTTTTTAGCATTAAATGAATTAATAGAAGTAGAGTGCATAGCATATTCCTAACAAATATTCAGTAGGTACTCGATATTTGAGTCTTATTATTAATGATTACATATATTATGATTGAGTAGTCAAATCTCAGTGACTCAATGCTCAGTGCTTTGTAAACTGCTCAGTGCTACATACAGGAATAAATAATTCTAAGATGTCATCAGCGTTATTAATATCGCTTTGCCAGCCATCCAGAGCAAAATGGCCCTGTGTTATCTGTCAATATCACAGTCCAGCAGCATCAGATACTGTTTGGCTGTGATTTCAGGATCAGAAATGGCCTACGAATAGACTCGTTGGCTCAGATTGACTTAAAGCTTCACTCTGAAAAATCTACAGCACAGATTTGGGCCCAAGGAATCACCCCTAGTGGAGACCAAGCTCCAGAATGAAGGCTTCAAATACACCTTGAATTGTGTGACTATGCGCGAATATAAACCATCCCCCACAGCACGGACACACCTAAGACACAGTCGGGTTCTGTCATGGCGTCACGGAGGTAGTGACCACAATCAAATGGTCCCCAAATGTGAGCCGCCATGTGAAGCACATTTTGTGCATTATCTCATTAATCCTCACAACCACTATGTCATAAGGGGGCTGTGACCAACCCCTTGTTATCAACAAGGGAAAGAAGGCTCAGAAAGATTCAATGCAAGTCAAGAATCTCAAGGCAAATAACAGTGGAGCTGAACTTCCACCCTGGGCTTCTCAGACACATGCTCATGTCGGCCACATCATCAACACAGCAGATGAAGGGCTGATTGGCTTTAGGATGAGGTTCTGTGGAATGCATGGAGGATGCAGGGACTGGAGGGAGGGAGTGTGTCCCATAAAATTCTGAGCTGATGATAATGACAGCTACACCAGCAACCATGCCAGACTCTGGACTAAATGCTTTAGGTACATTAGCCCACATAGCGCCTGCAATAACTCTCTGAGAGAGTGTAGATACCCGGTTTGTAGATGATAAAGCTGCAATCTGTGGGACCCCAGGGGATTGCCCAAGGAAATGTTGGTAGTAATCAGTGGAGCTGGGATTTGAACCTAGGCAGTCTGATTCCAGAGTTGCTTCAGTTACCGTGGCGGTTTGATAAACTACCCCAAACTGAGTGGTTGAAAACACTAATTTTAACATGCTCATGGATTTTGTGGCTCAGGGAATTGGACAAGGCTGGGATGGCTTATTTCTGTTCCATGATGTTCAGGGCCTCAGCTGGGAGGAGTCAAATGATTGGGGGTAACTCAGATAGCTGGGCACTGGACCCAGAGGCTCTTGCTGGGCTGGAGGGTCCTATTCCAAAACGGCAACTTCACTTGTCTAAAGAAGTGGGCTGGTTGACCCAAAGGCTGAGCACAGCTGGGACTGCCCACTGGAGCACCTGCTTGTGGCTTCTCCCTGTGACCTGAACTTCTTAGAGCATAGACTATGCGTTCCAGGAGAGAGCTTTCCACGGGAACCAACCAGAAACTGCAGGCCTTTTATGACCTGACCTTGGAAGTCACGTGGCATCGCTTGTGCTGTCCTTCGCTGGTCAGAGCAGACACATGCCTGTCCCAGTGGGATATGATTTATACCAGATGCTGGGCTTGTGCTGAGGACTGAACAGCAGCAAGATAAATCTTTGCCTGTGAACAGCCTCCAGTTAGCATGGGGAAAACAAGGAGGTAAGAAAAAGAACGACAGTCCAGCATGCCCTGTGCTCCTGACGCTTCTGCAAAGTGCTGTGGGCACAGGATCCATTCTGGAGCACACGGTAGCTGAGCTCACAGCCAAATTGCTCTTTTCCAAGAGCCAGCAATGCTGTGTTCTTAGTTACTCATGACCGGTGCACCACAGACTGCTCAGTCAGGTTAGGCTGAACACCCCTGAGAGTCCATTCTCCCGTGATATGCAGGGTGTTTCCAGTTGGACCAGAAAATCCAGCAGGGTGATGGGTCAGATAATGTCCTAGCAAATCACTTCTCCACCCTTGTCAAAACTGGTAAGTGCAGAAACAGGCAGTAACAAATGCCATTGGCATGTGAAATGCCAGCCTGGCAGGGCAAGGAAGGGAGGTGGAAATCATTTGAGGCTATTCAGGCATGAGAAGGACTAGAGGGCAGGAAATAAACTTTCTGCCACTTGTACCATGGAACTATCTGCCATCTTGCCGAATCTTCCATTTGTTTGTGTATTTCTTCATCCACCAGTGTTTATAGAATGCTGATTATGTGCTAGGCACTATCCTCAACCCTGAGGATACAGTGGTGAGCCAAGCAGAGCTGGTCCCTGCCTCTAGGAACTGACAGTCTCATGGTCTGAGATTATTTCCGGGCACCGTGTGGTGGGTTCAGGTACAGGCTCTGGCATCAAATCACCTGGAATCAAGTTCCTGCTCAGCCACTTCCCAGCCAGAAGACCTCACCTGAGTCATTTGAATCTGATTTGCTCGCTCTGAACTTGTTTCTGCGTCCTTATACTGAGGATAAGATCACTCTTTTCTGTGGATGTTTGTTTAGCTGAGATTTGGATTCACACATGCAGGTGCTGCTGGGTGTGGTGGTGACAGCTTCCTCTTATCTTCTGATGTCACTGTGAGCTCCTCCAGGGAAAGGCCTGTTCTCTGCCCCTCCTGTGTGTCTCTCAGGTCCACTTCAAGCTGCCCCTGATGCTGGTACTCTATAAATACCTGTTGAGTCTTTAGGGCTGAAGCTTCAATGCTACCGCCACTCTAAGTCATTTGAAATAGTCCTGGCTAAACCATATCTAGCAAAACTTCAGATTCTTCTAGAGGGGAAAAAAAGTTTGTTTAGAATCTCTGAAGTGTAGCTTGGTACATGCTGAGTTCATGTTCAAACAATCCTGAGTTTGCATGAAAACTCCTCTTCTGTGTATTAGCTTCTCACCTGGGGCAAGTTTAATCTCTCTCGTCCTCGGTTTCCTTGTCTGTAGATGGGGACTGGTCCATTTGGGGGCTGTGAAGTGATGCGTGGAAATCACCTTGCTCGGGGTCAGGCACACGGTTGCTTTTGATAAAGGAGGCTTCTGTTATAGACCTGCTACTTCCATCAGTCCAGATCTTCAGATGCTGGAGTGAAAGAATCAGAGCCAAGGGAAGGGTGAAGCGTCGCCTACAACTCCTCACGTCTTCTCCCTGCACATGGAGGGATAGACGGAATGTTTGCAAAAATAAAAGCAATGATAGCACATTTTTTAAAGTTCATTGGTAGGCTGGGCGCTGTGGCTCACGCTTGTAATCCCAGCTCTGAGGGAGGCAGAGGCAGGGGGATACCTTGAGCCCAGGAGTTCGAGACCTGCCTGGGCGATATAGCAAGACCCCGTTCTCCACAAAAAGGAAAAAAACAAAAAGACAAAAAATAAATAAAGTTCACTGGTGTCTATGGTGCATCTGCAAACTTCCAGATGCTAACACCTTCCCATGGATTATTTCATTTAAGTCTCATAATAACCCCTGTAAAGTAGGGACTGCCGTCATCCCCCTTATACAGATGAGGACACCAAGGTGCGGAAAGGTGAAGAGATTTGTCAAAGGTCATTTGAGAAATAAGTAGGGAGCTAGAAGTCAAATTCAGACCTCTCTCTCCAGAGCTGGTCCTTAACCACTCATGGGTAACTCAAAAAGCAGTTCTCGCGCTCTTCTGTCGCAGAGCACAGGTGTTCTTAGGGCTGGATGGAAGTGGTGGCCTCTGCCCCCAGGAAGGGGCCTGCAACTTTCTCCAAAGCTGCTCCCTTTTTCAAAGGTGAGACCCTAGGTCACAGCCAAAGGGAGCATTATCTTCACATGCCCCTCCCCTCCTCCGTCATCCCCCACCTCCCGCCTACCCAATCAAATCAAGGAGAACTTCTCAGAATAATGTACATGCGCACAATACTGGATCTAATTTCAAGAGATTTCAGGGCTCCCCGTCCCTACCAAAGCCGGCCCAAATCCGTCACATGGACACAAACAAGACCTTCCAGGCAAGAATCAGGAAATGATTTCCCAGTGGAGACAGTTAGGGGGCCTGCCTTAACCCTGAAGCATGATCTGAAATTTGCATGCCACTTCTTTGAATGCTACTTACTTGAAAGTCTCGTTTTCTTTAAATCATTAAACATCCCCCCGACCTTACAGTATGGGATTAGGAAGCTCTGTTGTGTCCTTTACGCCTCCCAATCTCAGTCTGCTTTACAGAAGAGAGAGGCAGGCAAGAAGGAATGGGGTGCAAGAATGGGGTCCTTATATCTGTATGTGTCTTCTTGGATGCCCACAAAATCCCAGTAAGGGAGACAGTATTTTCCCCATTTCACAGATGAGGAAACTGAGGCTGAAAGAAACTACATCACTCATCTAGGGTCTCACAGCCTATAAATAAAAAGTTCAAAGGGCATCAACACTAAAAACATCATTCCACCATGCCACTGAATTAAAGAATAAGATCAGCATTTAAGACTACGTGTGTAACAGAAGTATTGGCTGTGTCACTTTGGTGTGAATCTATGTACTCTTAAGCTCTCCAAATTAAGGACGTTCCATTGCTAGAGTCTTAGAAGTCCAGGGCTGGGTACATTTTTGAGGGTCATTTACAGCAGAGCTTCTCAAATTTTACGTGCATGGAAATCACATGAGGAGCTTGTTAATTTTAATGCAAATAAATTCTGATTCAGTAGCTCTGGCGTGGGACCTGGGATTCTGCATTGCTAGCAGTTCCCGGGTAAGACCCACGCCGCTGGTCTGGAGATCACACTGAGTAGCCAGAAGCTGGCCCATCCACTCGCCTTGCCCCACACGGTTTTTCATAACTGAGCAGGAAGTGCTGTTATCTCAGAGCCATCAGAGGAGAAATACATTTCTCAGTGGGAGAGAGGGTGGAGGAAGGGGCCTGCCAATAGGTGGGGGGCAGAGGAGACCTCTGACCCCAGCAGAGACCCAGCATCATTTAACACGCAGCATAAAGCTGTGCTCACCGAGGGAGTCCGCCAAGGAAAGGAGGACACTATTGTCCATGGAAAAATGTCTGGGAGGGAGCTATTACTGTCAGTATCAAGTGGTTAGAGAAGTCTTCTCCAAAACACATTTTAACAAGAAATCAAGAATCAACAAAAATAACATTACCTCCAAGTTCTCCTTCATTAACCTGGAAATGGAGATATAATCACCGCTTTCTTGCTTGCATGAACCAGGAGTCCAGCCTGGGGAAGGGTGGCTCGCTCCCATCCATCTTTCGTGGCCCAGCTCTCCCCAGTCACTCCTGCTTCCTTCCTTGCTCTCCAAATCTCCGAGCTCTTTCTGCCATTTGGGGTTCCCCTAAGTGTCCCCACTTCCCCAGGAAAATATCTCTGATTCCGCCAACATGTATCAGGTCTGCCTGTAGACTCTGTCTGTACACCCTTTCTTTTCTTTTCTTTTTTTGTTTGTTCTTATAGAATTAGGGTCTCACTACATTGCCCAGGCTGGTCTTGAATTCCTAGGCTCGAGTGATCCACCTTCCTCAGCCTCCCAAAGTGCAGTTATTACAGGTGTGAGCCACCATGCCTGGCCTTATTTTCCTTCATAGAATCAATTAAGCAGTAATGCAGATTTATGCACTTTAGGATTTGCTCCATGCCCGTTGTAGGTATCATGTCTCTTTCCTTCACTGCTCAGCCTTTTGTCCTAGTAGGTGCTCGGCAATCCTCTTGCAAAGCCCAACCTCCCTCAGCCATTCTTTGTTACACTGATCACTACCTGAAATACATATATACATACAGATGGATATATGACTGCAGGGTTCTCAACTTCAGATCCATGACGTTTGTGGCCAGGTCATTGTTTGTCATGGGGACTGTCCCGTACCCTGTAGGATGTTTAACAGCATTCCTTGCCTCTATGCACTAGATGCCAGTAGCACTACTCCCCCCCCACACACACACACAACCCCTGCAAATGTGGCAAGCCATGAAGTATCCAGATATTCCCAAATGCCCTCTGGGGTACAAAATTGCTCCCAGTTAAGAATCACTGAAAAAAATACACCATATAGGCCAGACACAGTGGCTCATGCCTATAAAAATTCCAGCACTTTGGGAGGCTGAGGTGGGAAGATAACTTGAGGCCAGGAATTCTGGACCGGCCTGGACAACACAGCGACACCCCACCACTACAAAAAGATTAAAAACTTAGCTGAGTGTGGTGGCATGCACCTGTAGTCCGAGCTGTTCAGAAGACTGAAGTGGCAGGATCACTTGAGCCCAGAAGTTTGATGTTACAGTGAGCCGTGATTACGCCACTGCACTCCAGCCTGGGTGAAAGCATGAGGCTTTGTCTCTCTTTTTTTTTTTTAATCCGAGAATGATTTTAATGTGTTGGCCAAGAAAAATAAACTGTAAAGTTCTGTGAGGTCTTTTAAAAATTTACAAGAAAAACTGATGGGCAGTTGTAATCAGAACTGGATGTTATCTTTTCTTCCCTTTTTAAAAATGACAGCAGATACAGTCCCACAAAGTACAATAGAAACTGTTTTTTTATCTTGACTGCCAGAGATGCTCCTTTGCAATGACACACACACACACACACACACACACACACACACACACACACACATATAAACATGCATATGTGTTTACACGCATATCTGGATATGTACACTCACACACATGTGTGTATGCGTCTGTGTGAATGTTTATTTGGTTGTTAAGAGCTCCACAGGACAGGGATTTTCCTTTTTCGTTGCTGTGTTTCCAACACTTCAAAACATGCCTCATTCCTAGTAGGTTCCATAAATACTCATGAAATGAATAAATAAGTGATGCATACCCCACCTCCCCCCACGAGTGTAGTTCTGAGGATTAAATGGGATTATTTACTTATTCATTTATTTTTGCACTTAGCACAGTGCTTGGTATTGGCAGACGATCAATAAATGCTAATGCCCCCTTCCCTGCTCTCTTTTCCCATCTCCTCCCTGCTTCTGCTTAACTGCCAAAGACCTGTTTTATTATTTTACCCCCTGTGAACCTCATGTTTCAAAAGATCTTTTTTCCTGAACTGATTAAATGATAATGTATTCTTTTCTCCCTGTGCAATGAAGCAAAGGCATGGCTAGGTGTGCAGTAGCATCGTCGTGAAGAACCTGAGGCTCCCTTCGGTATGACTGCCATGTTCCCAGATGTGGCACAGGCTACCGCTGAGATCCCAGAAATGCTTATGATGTTACTGACAACCCATTAGGCCTCTGATGGGTATCAGCGAGCCAGGGGTACCACTGAGCTGATGGAATTCCAGCCCCAAACAAACCTGACATTTCTAGTTTGTCTCCCGGTGCAGGGTTATCAGGAGTAAAATAATGATTTCGATTAAGCGGTTTTTTTAGAGTCTAGGAAAAAATGCACAGCCCTCCCTGCAATTTTCCACCCCCACGACTACCACAAGGAGCCCCGATTTGGGAACCATCAGCTCGTCGTGGTGGTTTCTCCGCTGCCGTGCTCCTGTGGAACCGGAGGAGGCGTTTTTCAGGACGCAGCTACGTGATCACTCTTTTTCCTCTGCTCTCCGTAATGAGCTTTCGGGCCTAATTAGAATGAAATGTGCTGTTTCCCTTCCTTCTTTCTCTGTCTCCGTAATGATCTTTATCATTAGGATGGATTAATTTCTCATGCCCCCCTCTCTCTCTCTCGTTATGTTTCGTTGTGATGTGTTTGCTGTGTGGATGGGGATCGTTAAAGGAACCTCACTAGCACTGGGAATAAATAAAAGAAAGAAAAGGAAAAGTGACAAGGAATGAAAATGGCACCAAATGAACCTCTTGCTGACAGCCTCTCTCGGTGAAAACTGAGAACAGGGAAGCGCCGTGCAGCACCGTTTGTCCTTCCGCATTGCCGTTGCTTTAATGAGAAAGGGAAATCAAGCAACTGGGACATTCCTGTCATCCTCCAGCCCGGCCAGCACTGTTGTGAAGTCCACAGTGACCGCGGCTCGCCGGAGTGGTGCTTTCAAAGGCTCCCAGGCACAGAGGCCTCTGCCCAGCCCGGCCTCCTTCCTCTCTCGTCAGTTTCTCAGCATAAGTACATTCTTCCCTCACCTGCTTTTACTTCCAGTATGTCAGCTGGCCCAAGGCTGGGGTGTCCCCACCTCCCTCCAGGGTCCTCTGTGCACTGGAATCACTTCAAAGGCCCTCAGGAAGGAGAGAGGAAGCGAGGGACTCATTGAGGTCAGGTAGGAGGCACCCATCAGTCCTCTACATGAGTTTATCTTCAAAGCTCTTACCAGCTACTGAAGAATGAATCTGTCTCAATACACACACTGGAAGGGGGCCACTTTGACCAGATTTTACCTCTCAACTATGGCTTCTTGCATTACTAATTAATTCAGTCTTCCTGGAAAATGACCACCCCCTCTGATCCCTACGCTGGAAATCCCTGTGTTGTGGTAGAGAGAGCGTGATGTATCAGTTAGGATAGGATCACTTTTGCCGCTGTAACAAATGACCCCAACATCTCAATAGCTTTCAACAGCAAGGGCTTGTCACTCATACTACATTACCCAGTACAGCTCAATGGTGGCTCTGCTCTGCGTCTTCTCCCTCTCACCCTACTCAGGACCCAGGCTGATCAGAAGCCCATATCTAGGACGTTGCTGGGGAAAAGAGAAAATAAGTCAAATCACATGCAGGCTCTATACAGAGGTGTCCAATCTTTTGGCTTCCCTAGGCCACACTGGAAGAAGAATTGCCTTGGGCCACACTTAAAATACACTAACAATAATGATAGCTAATGAGTTTTTTAAAAAATCACAGAAATATAACATTTTAGGAACGTGTGTGAATTTGTGTTGGCTGGATTCAGAAACGTTCTGGGCTTCATGCAGCCTGCGGGCCGTGGGTTAGACAAGCTTGCGAAAGCTTCTGCTCAAAGGTGACACACACCAATTTTGTTCTCATTTCACTGACCAGAACATGTCACAAGGCTAAATCTGCCATTTGTGGGAGAAAAGTATTATTGTCTTCCAGGAAAGAGAAGCAAGTATCTCTGAGAAATAGTAGTCTACCACAGTGGGCTTGGAGTTTATAATTGCTAAGAAATAAAAGAACAAAAAAAACCCTAGAAATTATGATACATACTAATATAGTCACCTAATGGAAAGTATAAAGCAGTAAAATGTGGATATATTATAGTCATATACAGCATGGGTGCGTCTTAGAAATGTAATATTGAGTGAAACGCCTTGCACCCAAATCCTTGTCTCAGGCTCTGCTTTGCAGGGGGAGCAGAAACTGAGACGCTTCTGGGTCTGGTGCTTGTCCGGGGTGTACTTACCACTCATTGTCTCTGAGGACAGAATTCCCCCTTGGGGTATGGCTCTAATTCTGGAAAAGTCTGCCCCTGCCTACCCTTCTTTCCTTAATTCCCATCCAGCTTTCTCTTGGCAAAATACAGCCCACAGGCCAAATCCAGCCCACCCACCAAGACTGTTTGTAGAATTTTAAATGGTTGAAAAAAAAATCAGAAGAATGTTTTCACGATCTGAAATTTACACAAAAATCAAACTGCAGTGTCCATAAATAAAATTTTACTGGATCACAGCCGTGCCCATGTGTTTATGAGTGGTTTGGACAGAGACCATTTAAAATATTTACTACCTGGCCCTTTGCAGAAAAAGTCTGTCTTACATGACGGAATGTGGCAACTATCAGACTATCCCGGGTAGTAGCGTCAGTGAAAAGAAGTACCTCGTACGCTAAAGCCAGACGTTACCCTCTTGAAGAGTTATGATGGGCTTTTTCTGTCGTGGACCTGCAGAAGACAGCAAGAGTTAGGTAGAAGCCAGACCCAGGTCGGAATGCAGTTGGAGCTGCTGCGGGAAGCTTGCCACAGGAGCCCTGAGGGGGCTTCCCACAACCTGCTCGACTGTTGCCTTTCCTTTCCCTGCTCTGCCAGTTGGGTTTTGGGTAAGCAAGTCAAGCCTGGTCAGCTGGAATGCTCTGGCTGATCAGGGCCATTGAAATTTCTCTTTAATGGAAGATTGGACAAAAAGCTCTTTCTGGATTGCCCCTGGGGAGAGGTTTTTCAGCTGTGTGCAAAGCCCATTTTCCTGATGCGAAATCTCTCCATTGCCCGAGGATGGTACACAGACCCAGAACCTCCTGGGCACCAGTCCCCACCAGGGGGACGTTGTCCCACTGTAAAAAATATAGGACAAAGAAACTGAATCTGTCAAACCTGTGACATTTTCTAAAAGCTGAAAATTTTATTAATTCCTGATAGCAAATTTAAATATTTTTTCTTTCTGCCTGCCTTTTAAAAAGATACAGAGAAGATTATCTTTAACGGCAGCCTGTAGATCAGGATTCTGAATGAAGGGTGCGAATCAGAGTCCTCTTGTGGGGTTTTCTCGGTATATAGACTTTCAGGCCCCACAGCGGACCCACTGATGAATCTCAGAATGGGGCCCAATAATCTGTATTTTTTAATGTAGAGATGGGGTCTTGCTATGTTGCCCAGGCTTGTCTCAAACTCCTGGGCTCAAGCAATCCTCCTACCTTGACCCTCCAAAGTGCTGGGATTAGAGGCATGAACCACTGCCTGGCCAGGAATCCATATTTTTTAAATTTATTATTTCCATAGGTTTTTGGGGAACGGGTAGTGTTTAGTCATGAGTACATTCTTTAGCGGTGATTTGTGAGATTTTAGTGCACCCATTACCTTAGCACTATACACCGAACCCAATCTGTAGTCTTTTATCCCTAATCCTCTCCCACCCTTTCCCCAAAGTCCCTTGTTTCATTCTTAGGCTTTTACGTCCTCGTAGCTTAGCTCCCACTTATGAGTGAGAACATACAATGTTTGGTTTTTCATTCCTGAGTTACTTCACTTAGAATAATAATGTCCCGTCCCTTCCAGGTTGCTGCGAATGCCATTAACTCATTCTTTTTTATGGCTGAGTAGTAACGAGCTTCCCAGCACTTCCCGTGTGTGCTGGGCTACACACCACTGCTTTAACATCGTAGTTGTTTACATGGGAAAATGTCCATGGAATACTGTCAAGTTGTTTTTTCTAAAAGCAAGATAGCCTGTGTCATGCTGATTTCTGGAAAATTCTATGTCATTATGTTTCTTTAAAAGAGGAAAAAAAAATGCCAAAAAAGCATTAACAAGGGTAGTGGGATTTTATAGGTGATTTACACATTTTTTTCTTTGTACTTTCTCCAACTTGTTTGAATTTTATGCAATGAGTAGCTATTTCTTTTAAAATGAAAAAGAAATCACCGGACGCGGTGGCTCACGCCTGTAATCCTAGCACTTTGGGAGGCTGAGACGGGCAGATCACAAGGTCAGGAGTTCGAGGCCAGCCTGGTCAACATGGTGAAACCTGTCTCTACTAAAAATACAAAAATTAGGCTGGTGTGGTGGCGGGTGCCTATTCCCAGCTACTCGGGAGGCTGAAGCAGGAGAATCACCTGAACCTGGGAGATGGAGATTGCAGTGAGCTGAGATTCTGCCACTGCACTGCAGCCTGGGTGATAGCGCAAGACAGAAAGCAAGAAAGCAAGCAAGAAGGAAAGAGAGAGAGAGAAAAGAAAGAAAAGAAAGAGAGAAAGAGGAAGGAAGGGAGGAACAGAGGGAGAGAGGGAGGGAGAAAGGAAGGAAGAAAGGAAGAAAGGAAGGGAGGGAGGGAGGAAGGAAGGAGAGATAGAGAAAGAAGAAGGGAGGAAGGAAGGAAGGAGAGATAGAGAAAGAAAGTAGGAAGGAATGAAAGAAAGAAACGAAGAAAGAAAAGAAAGAGAGAGACAAAGAAAGAAGAAAGAAAAAGAAAGAAAGAAAAAAGAAAGAAAGAGAAAGAAAATAAGAAATCTCTAAAGTTATTTCCACGGTTGGGGCGGTATGGGGGCGGTGAGTCATGTCCGTGAGACCCCCGTAGTCGGCTCTGATTATGTGAGGCGTCTTGGTGTCAGGTACTCTTACATCTGGCCTACCTGTTGGTATGACCCAGAAGCTGCTGGAAGGTGTCAGGAAAGTTTGACATACACTCCCCCTACCTCCTGCCTCTGGCCTCTGGTGTGGTACAGACCCCAGAAGTCAATGGCCCCTCAAGGCAGCAGGCAGAGTCTAGATGGAGTGGTGACCCTGCCGTCACCTGTGCTCCCATTCCTGGCCCAAATGCAGTCTCAGGGTCTCTAAGGTGTCCAGCCCAGCACCTGCCACAAACACTAAATTCTCTGGGAACTCCAGGAAGAAAACATTTCTGGCAGGAGGGAGTTCAGTCGCTGCCTCGGGGCTTGCCTCTGACCATCTCCGATGACCCAGGTCCCAAGGTGTCCTCCTGTGCCTTCATTATGGGAAGCGAGGCATCTGTCTTTTAGAGGCATCTGTCTTTCACAGGCATCTCTCGCTTTCTCTCTCTCTCTCTCTCTCTCTCTTTCTCTCTCTCTCTTTCCCTCTCTCTTGCTCTTTCTCCCTCCCCACTGCTGTCTCTCTTTCTCTCTCTATCCTACAATCCCTGGATCATCTGAAGGCCTGGAATCTCAGGCTTGACACCCCCATGGAGCCTCTCCCTCCCCTCACAGCCCACAGGAGCCCACCCCACAGGTTTTCCTATAAGGTCTGCAAAGGACAGAGTGGAAAGGAATGTGCTAGAAGGTTACAGAGACACCCTAGGAGGTGTCTCCAAAGCAGGCTTTCAAATGACCTCTGCTTGCCTCCCTGCCCGCCATCGCTGCCCATGGCTCAGGCCCTCAGACTTGGGCAGGTGAGCCCAGGACACTTTTGCCACGGGGCTGTGGGTGCCCCTGCAGGATCTGGTGACCTGGGCCCAGGCACATCAGCTGGCTCATCTTGTATCTCCAGCACCTATGCACAAGAAAAGCTTCCAAAAGAAAAGGAAAAAGGAAGGGACAGAGGAAGGACCAATCTCCTAAGATTATCCCTCATTCATGCAGTCCTCCACGAATATGTACAAGCACCTACGACGTGCAGGCACAGGTCTAGGTGCTAGGATACAGTGAACAGAATTAGACTGATCCCTACTGGCTTGAGGCTGACAGTCTACAGGAGGAAGCCAAATGGTCATGTTTAAAAAGAAAATAGAGGCCAATGCGGTGTCTCATGCCTGTAATCTCAGCACTTTGGGAGGCCAAGGTGGGTGGATCTCCTGAGGTCAGGAGTTCAAGACTAGCCTGACCATCATGGTGAAATTCCGTCTCTACTGAAAATACAAAAATTAGCTAGGCATGGTGGCCCACGCCTGTGATCCCAGCTACTTGGGAGGCTGAGGCAGGAGAATTGCTGGAACCCAGGAGGTGGAGCCAAGATCACGCCACTGCACTCCCACCTGGGCAACAGAGGGATACTTGGTCTCAAAAAAAAAGAAAAAGAAAACAGAAATGCCCCTGTGAGAAGAGCTCCACAGGAGAGGTAGATGACCCTTTGACCTACCCAGAGAAGTAGGTTATGGGGGCTTCTCTGGAAAGCAAAGCCCTTGCTGATGCTGAGGGATGAGTGACAGGAAGAGCACTCACTAAGACCCCCATCTTCCCTTCCCCCATACCCTAACCTTAACTGACGGCCCCCTCGCCTCTTTTACACTGCTCTCCCTACAGGCTGAAAAGGAGAGAATTGGAAAATCTCCTTCTGACCATATTGTGTCTGGGGCTTTGTATCACCCTTGGCCTCAGACCCTGAGGCCAGAAAGCCACAAGAGGTCTGAAGTCAAATTGGGCAGAATCGATCTGTGCCCGCTTCAGCCTGTGTCTAAGGTACAAGGATCATTTGAAAAGTCCCTTTCACAAGGAAGGCACCCTCTGAAGGTAAAAATCTCGCCCCTGCTCAAGAGCAGACAGACTTGCTTACTGAGACATCTCAAAAGTTGCGCAAATGACAAGTTCATTTTTAGCTGAAAAGAAGACACATCTGAAATATTGATGTGGCAGCCAGAGCCCGGCTCCAGACCCAGCTACAAAGGGAGGTGCTAAATAGTTGATGAAGAGCATAATTAATCAGCACTTATGGCTCTCTGGCTGCAGATTTCAAGCTAACTGTTCCCCAAACGCACTTCTCTGACCCGTCAGAGCCCAGGGTGCTGCCACTCAAAGCATCACAGTGCGTGAATCTAATTGCAAACCTCCTGCCTGCCATCACCCCCATCTCCCCTGCCCAGCTCACCCCCATCTCCCC